>MINK01173076.1:0-33902 GCA_001735545.1 Phormia regina
GTACAAAAATACAAAAATGTATGTTATAAATCTTTTAGGAAATAAAAAAATAATGTTCAAACAAACGGTCTTCGGATCCCTTACATCTAAGGGGACTTGGGACCACATTTGTGAATCAATGAACTCTATAAGACGATGCGAAAACTAGGAAATTAAAAGTTGTTATGTTCACCTCTCAGCCGGCTAACAGCCGACTTTGAGCCGCCGCTGATAATTTTTAGCAATCTCTAGTTTAATGCTATGAAATTATTTTGATACTATGATTTATATCGATTTTCAGCAGGAGACTTTTGAATTAATATCTCACTTTTTTTGTATTTAATATTCGAAATATCTACAAAGGCTATTTCAAATTAAATTACTTTCTGAGCTCATGCCTAAATAAAATTAAATTTTGTATGCACATGACTTCCAAAGTAAGGATGTCCATCGTAAAATTTTTCATGAGTATTATGGAGACATTCGTTGATTTTAAAAATTTTAAAGATATATATTTTTTGAGATAAATGTTTCAATTTTTGTTAGTCTTACTTTGACTTTGAAATCTTGATATAAATTAACGCTTTATTTATCATCTTAAAGGTCTTAAAAATGTCACTAAGGTAAAAATGTAAAGTTTTAGTAATAAAAATATGCACAAAAAACATGAAGATCTTTAAAAATATATAGAGAATTTTATTACATCTTCGAAGATGTTAGAATCTGATGAAATAGTAGTGACTAAGTATTAAACAACTTATAAAAATTTACGAAATATGAAGTCAGTTTCAATATGGTTTGAAGCACAGTAAATCAAGATTTCTTAGAACAAAAAACAGACCTAAAAATGTATCAGAAAGCTCTTCACACAAAAAATTAATTGAATGAAATTTAAGTAAATTTAAATGAATTTGGTAAAAGTTAATTGTAATTGATTTCCAATTGAGATAAATTTGTGGTGTGAATTGCAATTCATTTCTAACTCAAATGATTTTTCATAATGATTTGCAATTCACTTAAATTGATTTTGAATTTTTTGAAATGTATTAGAAAAAAGGTTTAGTAATTCATTCCCAACTAATTTGATTTGATTGAAATTTGAATTTGGTATTCAGATTTGTAGGACGAAATGCTTTAAAATTTTTCAGCCGATTTTGAGCCGTCAATTTTTAAAAAAGCATCCGCCGCCGTTAAAATCTTTCGGCGCAGTGGTCTGGTCGGTAGCAAAAGAAAACAAAGTACTACATACAGATTTATAAAACATTATGTATAAAATTTATTAAATATGTTTAATTAAATAAAATAAATTAGAACAAAGCAATTGTTAAAGTATTAATTAGTAGCACAGCAAAGAAAATGGAAACCAACGATTTAACACAACTTTCAGAAGAGTTAATACAACGTTTGGGTAGTGGTGGTGATTTAGGTGAGATGCGCCCGGAAGTTATAAATTTAGAAAAATAACAAGGAAATGCCTTATTTTTACAAATTAAACAATAATTTTTCTATTTTCCATTTCAGAGGGTATGATGTCCAGTGAGCTATTTCAACAGGGCGACTTATATATGGCCAATCAAGATGATAGCAATTCCAATGTGGCAGTAGACAACGAAATTATTATGCATATGGATATCCGGGAGCCTTTGCGTACATTGCAGTAAGTGCTTTTTGCTTATAAATATAAAAAGTAAAGTAAAGGTAATATACGCATATGTATTTAATATTTTAGAAAACTATTGGAGAAAAAGGTCGGCCTGAGTCTTCATGGCTACGAATTTTGGTTGCAAGATGCTCAAGAATTAGAACCCCATAAGAATTTAGTAGATCAATGTGTTAAGGGTGAGGGTTTAGTACAGATTAATGTAGAAATAAAATATATTATCAAACGTATTAACATACTGGATGTCTTAAAGCCTACTGAAGATGCTTTAGGTGGGTATTTCATATTTTATTATATTTAAGAAATTTAATTTATTTTTCTTTTTGGCGTAAACAATTATAGCTGCTTTAGCGGCTGAGGAGGCTTACAAAACAGATGTTTCTACTGATGATGAAAATGCCATGCGTGATGATTCTCAGGAGGATACCGAAGAAGAGTCAATACCTAAAAAACCCAAGCGTGAATTAACTTTAACTTCACCGTCCACAGTTGCTCAAAGTGACAAACCTTGTTTGAATTGGGTTTTGGATAGTAAATTTCGCAAAGAACAGCTTAGACTTAAAATACCGGAAAATCCCACAGAATGGACTGTTGCTCAGGTGAAATATTGGTTTCAATGGGCTGTACGAGAATTTGAATTAGTAAGTTTTTAATATTTACTTATTTGTTAATTATTTTTAATATTTACTTATTTGTTAATTATGAAATGGAATTACTTATAAACATGTAGAATGTTATCGTTCATGAACGAATCGATTCAATTGAACGTATCAGTAAAGTGAACGATGTTGATTAATTCTTAAGTTTTGATTCAAATCATTCAGTTTTTCATTGTTTTTTTTTTCTTTGGAAAACATTTTCTTACTTTAATTTACCCTTTGGTCGCCATGTAATTTGTTAAGAAGCTAATATATGAAGAATTCATTATTTTAACACTGTGATGTCATTGAAGTAACTACTTAAAATATATTATTACTGGTAGGCATTTCAGAAAGTCATTACTTTGATATCTTTATAGAAACCAATTACTTTGAAGCTATTCAATAGCTTATTTCAAAGTAATGCAGAATTCATTATTAGCCAAATGAATAGTAACTAATTACATTATCGGTTACAAATATGTACTAAAATAGGGAAGAATAAGAAACATATATTCAAATTAAAGATTATAATTTAAAACTGGATTGTTGAAATTAATGTAATTAATGTATTTTCATGTTTTACCGATTCTAAAAATATATCATTTTTATAATTTAAATGAAAAGATTGATATTATTTCAAAAATCTGATCTCAATTAATTGATTACTTATCAGGTTTAAATTAAGTAGTTGCTAATTTAGTTTCATGTAATGCAGACGTATTTTACATTTTTTATGTTAACATTTTTTAAGAATTAATACGTTTTGTATAACCATGATGGTCGGCTTACTTTAAAATAATTTTATTTTGTATATTTTCAGACTGACGTTAATATCAGTGATTGGTCTATAACTGGAAAACAGTTATGTTCCTTGACACATGAAGATTTTCGTAAAAAATTACCTAAAGATCCTGGTAACATATTTTGGACTCATTTACAATTACTTAAGGAATGTAAATTTGTATCGGTGGTTCATAAAGCAGCAGAAACCGAACAAAAACCTGCAGCAAAACGACCAGTACAAGAACCATTAACTTTAAATATAGTTCCTCCCGTGGCAAGAGAACCAAAAATTATGCGCAAAACATTCCATAATTTAAAAAAAGAAGGTTAGTTCGCAACTTTTTAATAAACAATACAAATTAATTTATTTATCTAATTTAAATATTTTCACAGCCATTTTACATGAGACCCTTAATGCTGCTGCACAGAATTTAAGCTCACCCAGTGTTTTGACACATAACTCATATGGTGTTGGTTCTGGCAACAATGGCCAAGTACAACTATGGCAATTTCTTTTGGAAATTTTAACAGATCGTGAACATGTCGATATCATACAATGGGTAGGCAATGATGGTGAATTTAAACTATCAGACCCGGAAAGAGTTGCCCGTTTATGGGGTGAAAAGAAAAATAAACCAGCTATGAATTATGAAAAACTATCAAGGGCACTACGTTATTATTACGATGGTGATATGATTTCTAAAGTATCTGGTAAACGTTTTGCCTATAAATTCGATTGCGATTTGAAGCTATTGATTGGCTACAATGCTGCTGAACTTTCCGCTCTGGTTAATGAGAAATCATTTGTCGATGAAACTGTTTATTTGGAGCACATGGATGCTAAGACCGACGAAGAATGACACTGGATAAAAGTTAAAGAAGAACCACTATTTACTCTATTAGAGGAACATGTTGTTGACAGTAAAAGAGAATTACAACCAGATTGAACTATGAATTAATTTTTTATTTTTATTATTACACTATATATAAATGGATATATATATAATTTCTTTTTCTATTATTGACATTTCGTTTAATTATTAATTTTCATCATATTTTTTATTGATTATAATTATATTTAACTTTTTTCTAGTTGTAAATGTTTAATAATCGAAATTGTGTTGAAAAAAGAAACCTTGGTTTTATTACTAAAATATAAAAATTTATTATTAAAAATAATAAAACTATTTTTGTGCAAACAATGTTAAAATTAAATTCATATGTTAACTTTTGATAAATAAAACTACTTGTTCAACAAAAAATAAGTTGAATTGAAATAAAAATTTATTTTCGGAAAATATATATACACTAGGGGGTCTCCATAAAATCAAATAAATGCCTTGCAAAGCTCATACACTGTTTAAGTATACAAGTTCGTAAAATAATTGTTAAATTATTTGTATAACTTAAAAATATTTATTTGTATAACTTAAAGTTTGTAAACTTTTATATTTCAAAAAGGAAAAACTTTTTAATTTCGGAAGATTTTTCAATGAAATTCAAAAGTAGGAAAGATTAAGACTACGTCTACAAAATTTACAAAATTAAAAACTGACAACGCTCACCTTTTCTTTATAAAAATTGGTTACAATAAGAAATCATTCAAATATACATAGTGGGCGTGGCAAAAAGGCGTTGGAAGTTGCACGCATGAAAAGCTGAGAAGGGTATCTGTTCCACGGTGAAAATTTTATACAAATATTCAATATCGTTTCCGAATTACTGCTGAAAGAAATAAATTGTTACGAAAAATTTACTTACTACAAGATTCTGTTTACCTATTACTTGTTGAATTTTTTTTCAGATTTTTTAAAAAATGTTGTTTTGTTGTCCGGTTGCAAATGATTTTACAAATTTAACTGTATCTTTTAGGTTTAAATAAATTTTTCAACAAAATTTTACCGGTGTATAGAACGATACTTTGGCTATAAGACGATCAGAAATTCAAATTTATTCACGTCTACTTATTTCCTTTAAAAAGTGGGCATAATTGCAAATCATTTAAATATATATAGTGAGAGTCCCATAGAGCCGTTAAATACTATATCAATGTAAAGCTAAAAATTAGATCTTACCCATGGTGACATTTAATATATTCAATATATTCTTTATTGTTTTCGAGATAGAAAGAAAAGAAATAAATTATTTTTATATAATAATTATATTTTAGAAGCATATCCGGTTTGTATAAGTTTTTACTAATTTGAGTGTATTTTTTTTTTTAAGAATTTTCAATGAAACTCAGAAGGTGGATGGACTTAAACATTGTCTACAAAAACCTAAAAACTGTCCACGCTCACCTTTTCTTCTTGAAAGTTGGGTACAATAAGAAACCATTCAAATATACATAGTGGGCGTGGCAAAGTCGTTCGAAGTTGCACGCATCAAAAGCTGAGAAGGAGATCTGTTCTACGATGAAAATTTTATACAAATATTCAATATCGTTTCCGAATTACTGCTGAGAGAAATAAATTGTTACGAAAAATTTACTTACTACATGATTCTGTTTACCTATTACCGGGGGAGATTTTTTTCTTGATATGTGTTAATCATCTCCGGTTGTAAATGATTTTTTTCTATCTTCTAGGTTATTCTAGGTAATATTTATCCAAATATTTTTACCAATATTATATAATTTCTCACGTATACTTATTTTCTTTAAAAAGTGGAATGAACACAATGAATGTGGCAGAGGGCATAAAATTTTACATTATTAAAAATTAAAAGTCACTTGGAAAATATTTTTTCAAAATCAAAGTCTTTATAGTTTTCGAGATATAAGATTATTATATACAAAAAATTAAATTTTATTATTATTTTTTCGACAGAGTTTTCAACGAAATTCAATAAGCATTAAGACTGAGACTATGTCTAAAAAGTTTTCTTATTTTGTAAAGCCTTGGCGGTTGCAAATGATTTTACTAATTTTAGCTTTTTAGATAAAATTTTACCGACACTACTGAATTTTGGCTATAAAGATTTTTCACTCTCACTAACTTCTCTTGTAAATTGGCTTATTCTATTCTAAAGTTAAATTTACTTACTTTGAATATATTTATTTTTTTTGGTCTTTTAGTAAATTTATAAAACAGTTTTTAAATACATATATATATATATTTTAAAATATTTTTATTTTAAATTAAAAATATATATTTTTCCATTTTAATATTAAACTAAATATCGACAAAATCGCACTTATTCATCAAAGCTAATACATACATAAAATTATTACATAAAATTAATGATTTTTTAAAAAAATCGTAAATCAATATTTCAAATGATTTCTTTAAATTTCATTTAATTTAAATAAAATGAGTTTGTGTGTTTGTAAATGATACATTGACTAGTTTAACAAAAATATATTTTCAAATTAGTTGGTAATTTTTTTTTTAAATAATATTAAGAACAAAATTACTTTTAAAGAAAACAGAAAAAAAAAAAATAGAAAAATTTAAATTTCACAATGAAATATGGAATGTTATTATTTAATTAAAAATAAAATAAAAAAAGTACAAAATTAAGAAATTATAAGGAAGACATAAAGTATTAAATGATTTTTAAAAATTGATGAATTAAAAACAAAATAAGGCACTTATTATAGAAATATTGTTAAATTAATTTATATAATATTTGTTCGTATTGTTTATTGTTGTTATATTTATATACATTTATTTGATTTAATAAAAATTTGAGCACTTTGTTTTGGATTTGGACCGACAACAATTTCAATAATACTTGGCGTTTTAATTTTACATATAAAAAAAAAAAAAATAACAAAAAATAATAATAATAATAAAAATAAAAATAAAAAACTTATATTTACATTTACTGCACAAAAAAGAAATTTACATTAAATTTGAGAATTAGTTTATAATTCAGTCGTTATTTCATCTTGCGGTCGAAAACCTAATTTATAAAATTCATCCTCTAACCATAAAGAACTGGCATTGAGATCCGATATTAGATTGCCACTTTTAAGAGTATTAAAGCTGCTACCAAATGGATCAGAAGGCCGGGGTTCTTCAAATTCATGTAGACTTATGAGAGAACCAAATAAATGCATTTTTTGTGATTTGGTAGTACCCGTACCAGAGGTAAGATTTGAGGATGATTGCAGGGGTGTTTGTTTATAAAATCCTCCACCATTGAGTTTTTGCCGATACACTGAAGTGGCCTCAAACTCATCCACATCAATGCCATTGGAATTTTGAAAGAAATCTATCAATTGGCCTACCTGAGGCCTATAACGTTCAAGCACCTGCTCGGACCAAGCATATAAACGATTCCAATCATGTGGCGCTGCTGGTATAAGTTCAATAGGTCGATTTAGTAAAATTAAAATTCTCGCCAAATCTCTTACAATGGGCCGATAAGAATTGGCCGCCGCAACATCACCCGCTAGATATAATTTACGTATCTGACGACGTGTATCATTTAACATGGCTAAAAAGTACTCAGCATTTGGTCTCATATCATTTAGTTGTCTCAAAAAATCAGAACGATCCATGGTATGTTCATTGATTAATTTTTGTTTAATGGCCTTACGACGTCTACGACGTTTTACTAACATTACAGCTACGGCAAGTATTGATAAACAGACCAGGAAACCGCCAAACATGCCAGCTAAAGCGGCCATTAAAGCTCCCGAATAACCAGTCGGAACACAAACACGTCCCATAAATTCTGTATGGGCAGACCATTGATCAATGTAGCCAGCTGGACAACGTTCAACACATTGACGGGTATCAGTGACCAAATACATGGGACATTTAATGCAACCTTCGCTATTGCATCGTAAACAATGTGAACTTGTGGTGGAGGGACAACCTGAATAGAGAAAAAATAATAAAATAAAATGAAAATTATAAATAAATTATTTAACAAAAAAAAAATTATATTTTAAAAAACTAATTATATTTAATTTAAAATATGAAAGTACGTTTTTTCAAAGAACTTAACGTTAGGTGAAAATTAAGATTTGAACGTCCCAATACATTAGTTCAATGTTACAATAAAAAATCCTTGAAACAATATAACTTTTCGTGGAATTTATGTATCTTTTTGGTTCAAAAATAATCTTGTTTTCAAATACAAATTAACAAATTATATTAATAATTTAATGTGATTTAATTCTTAGATTTCAATTGGAAAAAATCAAATAAAAAATCAATTATTATGTAAGGCCCCCATTATTAAGTATGATACCAAAACCCATTAATTCATAACCAAAACACACACACACACATACAGATAACTAAAATTAAAGTCATATTTTTAATCTTTTGATTTAATTTTCAACACTTTCCATATTAAATTAAGTATTTTATATACAGTTACGGAGATAAAAATAGGGTCATGTTATATTTATTTTAATTTTTTTTACTTTCATACACAATTTTATGCAACGTTTGATGTAAATGCATTGCGAATATATTTGGTTAGAAACCTATAGAAAAATAATATCTTTTAGCATTGTCTCAAACGCAAATAGTCCTTTTTCAGTGTGGACAAAAAATTAGCATTACTTTTATCAAACATTTTTATTAATTAATATTATTATTATTATTATTTTTTTTTTATAAAATTTTTATGAAATTTTACTTCTTTTTTTAAATCTCGATCACTATTAAATATAATCGATAATCCCAACAACAAATAAGTGCCGAAATCAATCATTTTAATGCAAATAAGTCGCTTCAAAATTCGGTAGAAACTTAAATTTCTTCCCGGATTGTGAGAAGACATTTGTTATCAAAATTAAAAAGAAAAAAAAGTTTCATACAAATTTTACATAAAATTGAAAGTTAAAAAAAAAAAATAATAATACTAACCCTATCCTTTTGTCCACTGCGTTTTTGTACATTGTATTTGAGATAATGTACCATCGTTATTGGGACAATACTAAAAGATTCCATTTTTCTATTGGTTAATAACCAAATATGTTAACAGTGATTTGACATCAAAAGTCTTACAGCCGTATTCACAACAAAAAAAAAAAAATTATGCTTGATAAATGTTTACTATTTTTGTCTAATGGAAATTTACATACAAAAATTTAGTAAACCTTTATCAAACATATATTATTTTTTTTTTGTGAATACGACTGTTATTGTTTTGCATACATTTTTTTTAGAAAAATAAAAAAAATCTCCCATAAATATACTTGACCATATTTTTTTGTCCGTAACTGTATAATATTTTTTTGTATTTTTTAAATTTTTATATGATTATTTCATTTATTATAATCCAATTAAAAATGACTACGCACGTCCCACTTAATGCCTGTGTAATTACAAGAAACATTTTGTTTTTACAAGTTTTCAATTACAATGATTGTGGCCCCTAAAGCTCTAAATGTAACAAAACTCTAAGCAGGCGGCGCGGCGCGTACTCTTTAAGTAACAATAATAATAACAACAACAAACTGTAGCAACATTATATCGATTACATTGCTATTTCAGTTGTTGTTATACTTGCATACATATACACATACATACAATATTTTTTATTTAATGTTACCATTGTACCCAACAGGAAAATATGTTAGTGCTTCCTCCCAACAGGACTTTTTAAATGCCTCCGAACAAATTTTCCTTTATGCGTTCTGTAAAAATTTCTTAAAGAATGCCTCGACTTCCTTTAAAAAAAAAAAAAAAAATCCAGTCTTAATTCTTGCTTCCATTTCATTAGATGCAAAATAGAAGGTGTCACTCACCTACTAACTTTCTCATTACAAACAGAAAAAATTGTAATTACCAGACTTGCAATAGTCAAACTCATTTAGTTTTGTTTAAAATGTCGATAAAGAAGGAAGTCCGCATGTCTTTTTTAAATATATTTAATAATCTTTTTGGAAAAGGGAAAAGGGAAGAAATCAATAAGGCATTTTATAATTTATCATCAACCCTTCTATTTCCGACTGGGTTTGTAGTGTAGTATGTAAGTGTTGTCCGAATGCGAGTGTGGAACTAAATGGTTTATAGAGTAGAGTTTTTTTTTTTAGCTAGAAGGATGTAATTTTGCGGCTTATTAGCAAATAAACAAGTTAATAATGTATTGGCTAATGATTAACTGACAGATAAATCCCTTTTATAGCTACTCTCAACAATAGAGTAAAGATAAATATACATATAAAATGCAAAAGAAAGACGACAACAGAACAAATTCAGATTAGATACAGTAATTTAAAAGAATTAATTCTATTTGTAATAAACAGAGAATCCACAATATGCCTTAAAAAAGTAAGTCTTAGATATGCAGTAAAAAACATAAAAATAAGCACCTAAACAAAAGGATTTATTAAAACTTCAACGTTACAAAAATTGAAATCAAAATTTTACTCTCCATTTTTTATTGTATCACATAAAGAAGTTATTCACCTTCAATTATTTTACCCATTTAAATTGAGATATTATTATTATTATTATTATTATTATTATTATTATTATTATTATTAATATTATTTCAAAAAAATATTGTTCCTACAAAAGTATTGTTTCTCAACGATAAAATTTTTCTTTTTCTTTTTGAGAATCTTTTCTACAAAAAACAAAAAAAATGTGAAAAACATGTATTAAAAATAACAACTATTCCAATTACTTTTTAATTGTATCAATTATTCAATTGATCAAAATTTAAAAGTTCTAATATTTTTTACTAAAAATAAAATAATTTATCGGATTTCAATTATTTTTCTTGTATTATATGAATTAAAAATTAATTAAATATATATAAATGTTTATAAAAATTGAGGGTCATTTGAGTAGTTGAATATATAATTTTATAGGTTTAATTATTAAAATAATTCAATAAGTATTATTCGTAATTGATAGGTAAAAAGAGAGGATATATAAATCGATTGGAACTGAAATTAAAAATTTTTATTTCCTTAAAATCTATGTTTTGCGATTTATCTATTTATTTTGAATTTTTACGTTTTGTTGATGTTGTGTATGTGAAAAGTGCGAATACATTTTGCTCCTGAGTGCTATAGGTGCCTACCAATGCTCTAAATCAGGGGTTCTGATAAGGTCTTGCTTTGCGACCCACTTTAGAACTTCATTTGGAAGCGCGACCCACTGCAACTTCGACTAGTTTAAACATCAAATAAAATGCTATATTAATATTTGTGGCTTTGTTTTTGATTCATGAGACTTTTAGTAAATATCAACTTCTTTTCGAACACAAAATATCGTTACTTTGTTTTGATGGACAAAAGACGATATTTTGTGTTCGAATGTTGATGAAAATTGTTCTAATACTTTTAGGAGTTCGGAGCCAACAAGCGAAGAAAAATTGTTATATTCCGGCTAGAATGCTCTCAAATCTGCTGATTCAGAATAAAAATTTATTTATTTTAATTCTTTTGAAATTAATCTGGTTTTGTTTTTACATCTGCAGAAACTTCTCTGCGAAATTAAAACTTGCATTGAAAAGTCGCATCATTCTAGAAAATTTTAACTATCTTGTTCTACATGATGTTATTTTATGGTTAAAATTCGGAAAGGGCATTGAAACTATAAAGTTAATAATAAATTTACAAAAAATTTAGGAAAGGATTTATGTTAAAAATTTGTACTTTAATTAAATTAAAGTAAACTTTTTATCTTTTTTTATTTAAAAGTTTTCGCTGTTACATAGTAATTTTCTTTATATTTTGTCTTTCTTTCACTTTCTCCACTTGATCATAATAATTTTAATCGAAGCTCGGGGTTCTTCTAGCAGTTAATGCCAGTCGATTCTTAAAAGTTTAAAAATGTTTTGAATAAAAATATCATTCCTTTTTGAAACAATCTCATGCTTTCATGTTAATTTTAATTTAGACACCTACGTAATATTTACATTAGAAATTGTATATTGAAGTGTCTTTACGGACCCCCATTTGAGAACCGTTGCTCTAAATAGTGAACATTTTATTTCAGACCTTAATTCTAGTTCTGTACGATAATAGAATGAACTGTATTTAGAACAATTTTATTCCTCATTTGAGAAAGTCAAAACAGTAGATTTTTATCGATATGAAGCTGAAAACTCAATTGAAATAAAAAATTAAAATACTCGAAAAAGCACATGCACTACAATTGTTTTGGTTGTCAATGAATTTATTACTCACGAATTTTTGACATCGGTGCTTTATATCTATGTTAATCTATGGGCAAAACTTTCTACATTGACAATTTACATAGTCGGCTATTTAGCACCGTTCAAGAATACGTAGTTCGAGACTGATCAAGGCAAGTTAAAATCAATGCAATTGCAATGACTTATTGTTGACTCAACGCGCAGTGTAAAATTTTAATGCTGGGATAATACTTTATTAACACTTAATGGTGTCATTTTGTTCACAGATGTGATCAATTTGAACTATTTATAAATAAATTAAACATTTTTCTTTCTTATTATTTAAAAAATAAAGAAATTTTATTTTAAATGTCTGATTCACACACAGCAATTTTTCTTGCCGTAATTCTGCGTTTATAGGAGAGAGAGGAGAAGAGAATACTAATCTTTTACATTCTCTTTGCTTTTCTCGTCTTCAAAGTCAGAATTGCGGCAAGAAAAATTGCTGTGTGTTAACTCCGACTTATTAAGAGATGTGTACATTCAATACACCTGAGATAAAAAACAAAGTAAGATGAATAATATTCCACAAATCATAAGATTTACTATGATCACATGTATGAGTAGTACACGCATAAAATAATATAAAGCTTTGTATCTTATCCTTAGAAAAAATTGCTATATCTAAAACTACAATAAAAACAAAGTACATATAAGTAGACCTTGATTGAATGATTCAATGGTTACGGATGAAAAGGAAGAGTAAACGTATGAAAGAAGTGGTAGACATTCGTACATCATTATCAACAGACGTGTTGGAATTTCATTTTGTTTCTTTTTTTTTAACTTTTCATTTATACAGCTGTAGAAATTACTGTGTTGACTTACTGTCTGATTGGTGATTTGTTTGGCTGTTAAGTAGTTGTTTCAATTTACCATGAATAAAATAAAATAATATAATAAAAAAAAATATTTAATATTGTTTTATATGTAGCTCTTTGCTCAGAAAATGGATCAACTCACTACCTACTTTATACAAATCCAGAAATGATTTGCGCTTATTTTCTTTTTTAATTCTGCTAAATGTGTGTTGCATGAAGTGTTTTTTGTGACAGTTAGGCCTTAAGGCTGCTTCTTTTATTCAAGATTTGCGAATTTTTTTCTTGTTTTGTTCTCTTTCGCCAAAGTAATTGTTTGTAATGATTGCGCCTTATTCTTTGTAATTTACGAGTATTTACGTTTATATTATCTGCAAGATTACTTTTTAAATCTTTCGCTTAAATATGGTTCTAAGTAGTAAACAACTAGCAATAATGTCGAAGAAGGTATTGATATTTTCCCAGCAATTATGTTCAAAATTTTTTTCTTTATATGAAAAAAAAAACGTTCGTTTTCCTTTGGAACAAAGATGTAGTTAACAAAAAATGTTACGTAAATAAATACTGGGTGATTACTTGCATAGTAGTATCTTACATAAGGTAAGGATTATTTATTCTTGATTTACTTTGAGCCCTTTTCAATTTCACGAATAATAATTAATTGTTTTTTTAAAATCTAAGAAATTTATAATTTTTAATCAGCACAGTTAGTATGGTACAACTCAAAAAAAAGTCTATGCGTGTTCACGAAAAATAAAAAAAAAAGAATAATGCTATGTTCAGACTAATCGAATATTTGACCAAAATTACTTAAATGACTTAACTTCTAATTAAAACATTTTCTAACGTCTTCATTTTAATGGTAAGAAATTTTTTAATTATCATTAATGATAGTTAACATTTTACCGAATTTTGTTTGACGCTGTTTTCTCTAACAAATCATTTGCAACATCAACATAACTTAATACGCAATAAAAGATATCGCCGACAATCGTTCTATACGATGAAATTTTTTGTCGAGAAATACGTTAACAAATAATCAGTAATTGATTTGCAAATTGAGAAGCAGTAAATTTTTATTGCTGGTTTTGGAAGACCATCTATTAGCAATTACATAAATGCAACAACGGTTAACATTTTTTAACATTTCTTAATTTTTCTGTTACTTGGAAGGTTTTTAATGTGAACAACAATTTTTTTTTTTTTTCAAAATGCAAAAAAAAAAATTAAAAATTTTGATCAGCTAAATTGTCGAAACCACACACTATGCACTGATTCATTGAACATCCATTTAAAAGTAGTTAATGGGCTCCATATGTTAGTGTTTTTAATAATTTTCTGTATTTCGCACTGCCGTCGAACTCTGCAAAAAAGTTGTTGTTTTTCCTGTGTGTTAAATGTCGTTATCTTATTAATACACCTTGAATCAGTGTTGCTAATTTACAGCTGATTTTTATTTCGAATTATCAGTGCAGCCTATTTCACAAATCTTGTTCTTATTATTATTATTATCTTTTCATATTTAAGGTATACTATTACTCGCTAATTATTGTTCTAGTGCCACTTCTTTTAAAGAATAATGAAAACATAAATAAAATTCTAAAACATTTAGCTAAAGGGTGTATTTTTTATTCATAAGGAAAACCAATCTATCCTTTTGCCTTCAAGTAAACTGAAGACAAATTGGATTTTTTATTTGAACAAATCCATACAAGTTCTTAGGAATAAATAAGAAAAAATTCATTTTAAATAAATCATAAGGCATATCTCAAAATGGTTTTTTTTTCATTTGAACAAGTATTTCGATCTTAAAGTTAAAAGTCATGACAAGATAAACATAAAATAGTTAAAGAATAGTCGTTAACTACCCAGCAGTTCTAAAGGTCAACTCTTGCACTACATCTTTCTAGCGAAATAATTAATAGAGAATGTTTTAGGTTTTACTTAGAAAATATAATATCATAAATGTAACTGCCACTTCTATGTTTACATGTAATGCATAGAATTGTCGTTGAGATTTTTATAATCATAAATTAAGAAGTGCTCTTTCGTGTTATATATGAATTTGGTAGCGCCATTTCATTTTGTTATTTCACTATTGAAATGTAGTGCAGTTGGTGGCTCTTCATCTTCAGAAATTCACATTATGCGAATTCCATTGCTAACTATATTAAGTAAAACTTTTTTTTGAAATGTGATGCAGTTAGTGTCCAGTGCCAAAAAAAAAAAAAAAATGATTATAATACGATTTCGTTAACAATCTATTATATTAGTGATCAATTTTCAAACATTTTGAATTTGAACTCTAGTAATTCTTTGCATTATAAACCATTTGTGACCACCATTATGTTAGCTGATGTTACTATTTTGAAACTGTACCGCAATTAGTACCTCTACAATAATGTACGAAGGGTTACAGTTTCTTCTTTTCGTCTTTTTTCTTTCTTTCTTACTAAAATTTATCGAATAACAAAACTTATATCATTTTTATAATATAAGGGATAATCCCGATCATTTTGGTGACTTTTAACTCTCTAAAATTTTGTAACATTAGTTAAGTAATTATTAAAGGAATTATTAAGACTTCTAAAAAAAGGTCAAATATACACTTATCGTTTCACTTTTGAAGTATTGATACTTATACTGTTTTTAGACACACTTGATCGTATTTTAAATGAAGTTAATAATTTCAGTAAAATTACAAAAATATTTTACATATTTTTTTTATTATATTTCCTTTCAGTTAAAAATTGTTAAATTTTTCTTCAATAAAATCTACTATGTATTTTGATCGTAAATAATTAATATTAACTAGTATATTTTGTCAAACAAATAATGAATATACTATATATATATATATATAATAAATTCGCCGTTTATAATTTGTTATATAATTCATCTTCTCTAAATTTATAAACTAAACTACATTTATATTACCAATTCACTAACCAAATGTAATGCAGAAGTTTGCCATTAGTATTTTTATGATTAGCTTCATTTTAAATCATATACAAAGCTCCTTATAAATTTCCAATTTACTAACTACATGTAATGCAGGGATTCGCCGTTAGTGTTTTAGTCTAAGTTCTTTTGTACAGAAATTGAAAACTGCATATAGCAGATTGTTGAAAAAAATTGGTTAAAAATTTTAATTAATTATTCAGGTAAGTTAAGCTATAAAAATGCAAAATAATAGTTAAATAGGGTTTTTTTGCTTTTTCGCCCCAAATATTAGTTTTTTCGTTCTACTTAAAATACTAGTTCTTATCAACAGTGCAATGTGTATCTTCATGTTACAATCGAAATTACTATAGAATTGTTACCTTCCAAACTACTTGTGAATAGTAAAGGTTACCTCCAATGACATTCCCATGTTAAATTCACCAGTTAAAAACATTGGGAGTGGGTTGAAGAGTAACTAGTGGTAATTTTTAGTGGCTAACGATTTAGACTTTAAGGAACTTGTTAGGCGAACCGCTGGGTACATAATCATTTTGGTACATATACATACAGATAATTATGAACAACAAGTAAATAAGATTCAATAATTCTTATTTATTTATTTATTTATTTTTTTCTTTCGAAAACTTAACACAAGTTGGCCAATATAATTATTTGTGTAGACTTTGTATTTACCTTAAGTCAATACACATACACAAACATACATATGTAGCTCATATTACAAACTTAATGAATGATTTCAAGCAATTGTCATGTTTGCTATAATTGTCTTATATGCAAATGACTTTGTCATTTCTCTTTGTTACTTACTGCCCCATAAGATTATATTTTTAACTTCAGGGACTTATTCTAATGGAAATGAATATGATTTTTACACCATTATTTTATTTATTTATTTAAATGATTAGCTTTACTGGAATATATATTTTTTTTTTCTTAAGAAATTCATGTAAGATAACTTAATTTTGTTCTTAGTCTATTGGACCATGTAATTAGTTCACAAGTGCATGTTAAACTATATATTCTTATGCAAATTAGTTAAGTTTCAATTCTTACAAGTATTTAGAAGTAATATGAGTAAGTCTATGCTAGATATTTAATATACAAATAGTTCTTTGTTGATTTAGTCCTAAAAAAAAAAAAATAAATAATAAAAATACAACGATAGTTTTACCCATAAAAATTTACATCTCAATTTGGGGTGAGTCTTTTTTTTTATAGAATTAAAATTTGTAACGACTATTTTTATATTAATAGTAGTAAAACTTTGTTAAGAATTTATAATTTATTATATATAGATATCATGTAAGACATCGAAATTTTGTACAGAGAGTTTTTCAGTTTTTATTGAGGCAGGAAGTACACTAACTTTTTATTCGTTCAGAATATAATTCTTTTCAGAAAGTTCCATTTAAATCAAGATTTAGTCGAATTAAAATATTATGCAACAATATTTATTGATTTATTTATTTATTATTTTTTCAATTTTGATACCCTAGTCTACACGTTAACATTTTTGTGTCCGGAATTGACAAATTCTATCTATCTCTTCAAAATGTTACGTGTGGACGAATCAATAAGAAATTTGTTGCTCAATCTATTTCTCAATAAATGTTTAAACACAAAGCTGAACAATAATGTTTAACAAATTTATTGTTATTTTTTAAAATTATTATTATTTTTTTAAACAGAGATGAAAAAGAGAAATAAAAATTAAAAACGGAGAAAAAAATAAGTTTTTAGCTAAAAAAAGATAAATTAAAATTAAAATTTCTCATGTACGTATTCTCCACCCCTTAACATAAATTTGGAAATAAAAGTTATTCTGCCGACGTTATTTCTAATGTTAGCCCGGGTTCACACACAGCAATTTTTCTTGCCGCAATTCTGAGCTTATAGGAGAGAGAGGAGAAGAGAATACTAAACTTTTACATTCTCTTTACCTCTCTCGTCTACAAAGTCAGAATTGCGGCAAGAAAAATTGCTGTGTGTGAACCCCGACTTAGGAAATAAAAATTTCTTCGTGGAGACGTAAAGTAAATGATTGCAAACATAATTTGTCCGTACTTCAGTTTTTATCCAACTTAAAATATATAAAATTTAAAATAAAAATTAGTTCTTTAAATTAAAAATTTATAAATATTAAGAATATATTTAAGAATTATTATTATTATTATTATTTTTTTTAATTTTTCTCAATGTTGTCTATTTTTTTTTATTTTTCTTTTGTTTATTATTTTAAATTAAGATTATTAGACAATATAAAATTTTTTTCATTTTATTAAAACAAAAAATTTGATTTATGTGATTTTTAATGAAATCATGTCAAAAACACATAAATATTTTTTAACATTAATAATAATAATAATAATGGAGTTTCTAATGAATTAATTGTATTTTACAAATGATATTAGTGTTTCAAAAAATTTAATAAAAGGAAATTAAAATTTTATTTATATTTTTTTAACTAAAAAAAAAAAAAACAGATTTAATTTGTGTAGAAATATTACAACTTAGTGAAATATATTTTTGTTTTAGTATAAATGTTACACTTTTGTTAATGTTTTGGTTTTAGATGACCCTGATTTTTTTGGGTTTGAGTTATTTAAACTATAATTATAAAAGTTTAAACAAACAATTTGTTTATATATTGTAATTTTTTTTTGTTTCTTTTTCTTTAAGTGGGTACTTTTTATACCCTACGCTACCATAGGTGAGGAGGGTATTATGCGTTTGTGCTGATATTTGTAACACCTAAAAATATTGGTCTAAGACCCACCTTAATTTAATAATCGGCTTAGAATCACTTTCTGAGTCGATTAAACGATGTCCATCCGTCCGTCTGTCCGTCCATGTAAACCTTGTAATCAAACTACAGGTCGCAGTTTTGAACAAAAATGAATGAAATTTGGGACACTGGTTTCTTATAGTTCAGGGACGAAGCCTATTGGAATTGGTTATGATCGGTCCATTATTTCACCTAGCCCCAATACAAATGTCCTCCGGGAAAAGGTTTAAACGATCATAAATACCTTAATACAGCAATATTTTAATGAACTTTGGCTCATATAAGTTTTATAAATCTGTATGCCGATTTTCAGAAAGATCGGTTCATAATTGACCATAGCTCCCGTATAAACCCCTTTTCAGAAATCACTTTATCGGACATAAATCCCATTAAAATGTTAGTATCAAGTTAATATGCTAACAAAAATAAGTTTCATATAAACATAAATGATACTATAGAATTTTACAAAGATCGATCCGTAATTTACCATAGCTCCCACATAAGGCCATCTTTCGGGAATCACCCAAAAGTGAATAACATCATATAAATTACAGCAATATCGACGCATCTTCTGTATTCTTATGTTTTATTTTTTGCAACTTAATATGAAAATTGTCCATCATTTAGCCCCAGTATAATAAAAGACCCCTGCCTAGATTATAATGTGGGACACAATGGTCGGACTGTGACCGACCATACTTTTTCCATCCGGGGTCAGTTTATTATGTTGAAGCCAAGGGGTATTTTCTGTCTGTCGAAAAAAAAAAAAAAAAACACATGTACAAAAAATCAATGTGTGGTAATAGTAATAAACTAAAAAAAAAAAAAACACTTGTTGAGTCAACAATATTTGGTATTTAGTAGAATTTAAAATTTGTTTAGTTTATTGTGTTTACTAAGTGGTCATTGTACTATTGCGAAACTATTAATTTAGGTTGGCATTTATTATTGTTGTGTATTTTTTTTTTTTTAATTCATATGTGGGAGTTTTTTTTTTTCAAAATTTTAGCATCATTTTCTTGTTTTTTTTTTCGACTTAAAATCTATACTTTTTGTGAAACTGCTATTGTTATGTTTATCTTTAAATACATTTATCATTTTTCTATAATTCTCCATAAAATTTTATAGACATTTTGACAGCACTTTTTCGTAAGCCTAGAAAAAAATGGCAATTTTTTCTTAAGCAATTGATTTTTAACTCTATTGTTTTTTTTTTTTTGAATAACAACAATCATATCATTTAACATGAAAAATGCATTTTGAATTGACTCCTGCAACTGTATGACAACAGCCACAGCAATAACAACATCACCTCCATCTACCACCACCAACAATAAATGTTGGTTTATATCAGATTGAATACGGTATTTTAAAGAAAATGTGTTGCTTTTACCATGTTTATATCCTATACATTTAATTCTGTTGTTTTTTTAATCACTCACAAAAATAATATGCTTAAAATAATTGTTATATAGTTATGTAGTATATAAGGAAGATCCACTGTTTCTTGGAAAAAAAACTTTCATGTTTAAATTTTTATTATTATTTTTTCTTTAATATAATTTTAATTTTCCCGTATCTTTTAATTTCTTTACTAATTTTTATTTTTGAGTGTAATTGAGCAAGATTTAGCATAAAGTCATAATTTATAAAAAATATTGTTTTGTATTCAATTATTTTACGAATGCAATTTGCTAACATATGAAAAATAGCGAAATATTTTGTGTTTTTTTTTTTTCTAAAAATTTGATTGGTTGCAGTTGTTGTCGTTCTGTTGTGTTGTTAAGAAATCTTGGAAGAAAAATCAACAACATTATGAAGAACAACAGAGACAAAAAACAGCCAAAGCAAAAAATTCGAAAACATGTCTAACGATTAAATTCAATGGTTATACATTCATTGATTTAAACATTCTTTACTTATAACTTATGTTACAAAATTTAAATTATGGCTTTAAGGCAGTAGTCCAAGTTGTTAAGTCTTTTTTTTTAAGGCACTCAGTCACTTAGATATCTCAGTCAATGTGACTTAACTCAATAAAGTCGTTTTAGTTTAGTATGTCATTAAATATTCGAAATGGAGGGAAAAAATGCATCACACACACTTTTATTAAAAAAAAATAATAATAATAATAATACAAGATATTTGTTTGAACTTTTGAATTCCCCCGCATGCTGTTTTTTACGAAAACAAGTTTATAGTCATCTCAACTAAATCAATATTTTCTTTTTGCTGTTAACTATTACAGAAACTGAGCGAAAAAACTGATGTCCCAGCAAATAAACTCTATCACGAACGTCAAACGTTTGAGAACGCTTTGAAAATAATATCTTTCTCAACAAAGAAGGAAATTAATTCTCAAATTGAGAAATGCTATTATCATCAAATTATTTTCAAAGGAAATTCTCAGACATTTTACAAATGTGGATTGTGGCTAAAATATTTGATTATTAATTTAATTTATTATTTTATTTGTTAATTCATTTAATAAATTTTAGCTTTGAGTATTTATTCGTAAAAATAATATTTTAATATATAATTTGTAAATATTTTTGTTTATAAGAATTAAATAAGAATATATAAAATAAAGGTATATACTTATTTACAAAAACCGCAAATTTTAGATAATTTTTTAAGGATTTTTAAGGAAATGATCTCAAAAATTATTTCCAAATATCCGCAACTTAAAGTTCGTGTAAATATTTATTTATTTTTCAAATTAATAACTTAATTAGTATTATTCTTATTTTTTTTTTTAATTTTGCTTACAAATATTTATAAGATTTTTAAAAAATTTGATATTAAATTGAGAAAACACATTTTTTCAAATTTTATAATAACAATTTGAGAAAATATAATTTTTCAACGGTTTTTTATTAAATGATTCTCAATTATTCAATATTCAAACTCGAAATTCAAACCTCTATCCACATTTGACGCATGTTTGAGAAACACGTTTGATATCAAATAATAAAGTCATTATATTTCAAACGTTTGAAACCGTGTTTGCTGGGGTGTTGTCAGTTTATTTTTGTTTGTATATGAAAGTTTTTTTTTAGGTTTCCCTCTTCATTTAATTTATACGCAAAATGTTTAGTTCACGTGTATTTTGTTGATTTTTTTATACCCTACACCATCATAGATGCATTTGTGCTGATGTTTGTAATGCATAGAAAAAATCATCATACTTAACCGATTCAGAATTATGTACGTCCGTCCGTCCATCCATCTGGTTAGCTGGCTATTTCTTCTTGTAAACCTTGTGAACAAAGTACAGGTCGCAATTTTAAAGATAAAGTTAAAAGTTTCAATCTTTATAACAATTTCATCTCATTGGTCCGTAATTAGCCATAGTTCCCTTATAAATCTCTCTTCCGAAAATCCCATACAAATGTCAATATTAATTTAATGTTCAACACAAAAAAAAGCAGTGTTGTCAGAAATGAGGAAAAATCCTTGCATGTAGGTATTTTTGTCTTAAAATTAGCAAATAGAACAGATTTAGTTCTTTAAGAAGTATAAGTCAAACTATTTGTATTTCTTATGATTTCCAAAATATTTCATCTCAATGTTAAAATTTTCATGCACTAGACCATTTTCAAAATACAAACATATTTACGTTTTTTTTTTTTTTTCAATATAATCATGAAAATTTTAGTTATAAGAAAATAAACTTTAAATTATAATGGTGACACACTATGATCTAATCATATTTTCTTTGTTCAAACATGTAATTTTATGTATTAAGGACATTTTTCAAAATAGATACTATTTTAATGTACCATAGGAATAGTCAATTTCATTTAAATATTGATAAATTTGTGAAAAACATTAAATTAATTTAAAACCGCAATAATAATCAAATTAAAGAGAGGTTTTGAAATTAAGCTGCTAATTTATTTATATCCTTAAGTAAACCAATTATGAATCATAAATCTCAAAATATTATCTGTGCAACTAAAGGATTATAGTATTGAATGAGACATTTTCAATGATACCTTAAAATATAATTTACTATTGCAAAAATATTTAAACTTTAATTTTAATTTTGTGAGAATGAAAATAAATTAAAAAATATTTTTCGCTCAGTTCTATCACATATTAATATTATTAGTCGATAAAAAACCAGATATATGGAGGTACATATTTTAAATATGGTGCTGTTCTCATAAATGAAATAAAAATTTTGGGAATGAGTTCAAAAAATATGTTAAGCTTGATCACCCTCCCCCCCATACAAATCAAGGCACTTTAATGAACATACATGATGGTGTAGGATGTCATATAGTCGGGCTTGACTGACTTTATTTCTTTACTACATGTTTTACCACATTAATATTATTTATTATGTAGTAATACGTCGTCTGACAAAAACTAACACATTGTGCGATTATTAATGAATGAAATTTAACAAAAAGTTTGTTGAATGAATATTGTATTTTTTTTCGCGTTTTTTGTTTATAAAATGAATGAAAAAAAAAAAAATGGCAAAAACAATAAAACATAGTGCGTGTTGCTTATTATGTTATAAATTTTATGCGAATACCAGCTAGTATTGTTATATTGACGAATTTATTAACTTTTTTCTTAAAAACAAAAAAAAAAAAGTTTATTTAACGCAGATATTTATTACATTTGAATGGAATTAATTTATATTGGTTATGTTTATTAAAAATATCATATGATTTAAATTCCAAACTGGTAATAAATATTTATTATTTGGTATTATGTATAGTTATAACGGTGTATTTTATGCCCCAAAGCATAATATGATTGAAAAAATTATATATCCGATATACTGATTTTTATTAAACAGATTTTAATATATACCCTTTTTTTGTTTTGGAAATTTTTACACAGACCTTGGAAAGAATTCATTAAATCTTAGATTAATTCTCATAAATCTTAATTCTGAATTAAGAAATACTTAATATATCGGTAATACTATTCTCAATTATAAAAATTGTTTTCGAATTTGGATAAACTAACGATTTTGATAATATTTTTATTATATTTGATTTTAAAATTTTTATTGTTTCTTTTTATTCTTCTTAACATTAAACTTAAATTAAAAAAATTCAACACTTTGGATCAATCTGATCAAAACTTCTTCCTTAAACAGTTATGAAGCATTTTCATTTGAAATATGTAATGGTAAAAAAATTCAAAATTAATCCTTAAATATCTTTTCAATCGTAATGTTCCATTAGTCTAATATTTGACGATTCATGCTCTACAACTTTCTTATAAATCGTATCGTTTATGGAGGCATCCGATATCGTAAATATGTGATATACATATCGAAAGATACGTAATTCTTATAGTGAATTTTTCTATTGAAATTAAGCAAAATCGATTCGAAAATGATAAAGATATCTGAATAACCGGTTTTTAGAGATTCTAAATAAAATTTATTTTAACATATTATAAAAATATCTTAAGCCTTAAAGAAAAATATGAAAAAAAATGTGCATCGAAGTAGAAATTGTGAAAGACGAAAAGCAAATAAATAATAATGAAAAAATCAGCACTTAATACATATATATATATATATGTATGTAAAATATTTTAATAAAACTAAATTCTTAACTTTTTTAAATCAAATTTAAAACCTAAAATAATTTTTAAAAATATGTTATGTGATCTACAAACTGATCAGGTCGTTTTTCGGTTGAAAATAAGTAGTATAAATTTATATCTGGAGCATATCTTTTAAAAAATTCAGCAATATCGGAACTTATCACGAAAGTAACGAGATTTAAACAAAACTACTTACATTTTAATCAATAAACCAATAAGTTTTTAAATACAAAAGTATATGTATGTATGTATGTATGTATGTATGTATGTATGTATGTATGTATGTATGTATGTATATACAGAACCCAACTGATAAGCAATTTAAGCCTCAAAAGAGGGCTATTAATCATTTAATTAAGAACTTCAATTGTCTTGAACAGAAATAATAAATTATTCTACAATCATTTTGAAAAAGTATTTTATAAAAATTAAATCACAAACAAAAAATTCAAAACAAAACTTTAATAAATTACAATACTTAATTTAAATGTTTCAATTTTATGATATTAACTCAAATATAAAATTAAAGTTTTATTGAAAAATGACTCCAAATTATAATGTGTTCATTGTAATCGTTTGGTAGTCAGCAAACAGCAAATAAAAATTATGGGCCAAACAAATATAAGAGAAAAAAGATAAAAAATTACACAGAAATAAATGAAGAAAAGATTAAACAAAACAAAATTGAAGTGATATACAAACATACATTTTTACACAAAATGACAGCAGCAGAAGCAACATCGGCAACATTAAAACTACAAGAAAAACTGAAAGAAATGAAATTGTTAAAAACCATAACGTTTATTGGTTAAATGATTTGACTTTATACGAGTCAAGACTTACACGCCTGATCAAATAATGCCTCTGTTTGACTGACTAAATGACTGACTGATGGACTGACAAACTTAGTGAGAGAATAAATGACTGACTAACTGACTGAATACATGACGGTAGAAATGTTTAAATGTCTTTAAAAAGACATGTATGGTTAATAGCGAATAAGCAGAGCATGCTTAAGGCTTAAATGTCCATGAAAATCAAAAAGACACGTTACTGTAAACCCCTGGCTACTAATAGTACCGTTATAATAATATTAAAAACCAAAACAACAACAACAACAATACATTATTGCAACATGAACATTTAGTTTTTTTATTTATTTATTTTTTTTTTTTTTCTATCTTTTGCCCTCTTGTATATATAATAGTTTTTGTGGTAATACTTTTTCCTTATTACAATGGAGAAAAAATACAAAACAAAAAACCACAGCATTTATGGAAAAAATTGAACAGTAACGAAATACTTTGTAACAATTTAGATTTTACAAGAAAATTTACAATAAAAAAAAAACTTCAATAAAAAAGGTGTTGCCTTGACAGCACCCCACAAGATATGAAACAAAACCACCAGAAAATTTTCTATATGTTTAGCTGTAGAAATTCATTAGTTAGCCAAAAGCTTAACACGATTTGGTATAAATTTTCTATAAGAAAAAAAAAAATCAAAACCAAATTTTGGCATCATTTGAAAATTTATTCAAATTTGTATTTTTCTAATAAGGAAATTTTGGTTGTTTTTGCAATACGATAGATAATATTTTAAATTATCATATAAATTTCTATTTCTTAATAAAATTTATGTTATGTGTTTAATTTATACATTTTGTTAAAAATATGATTATATTTTCAAACAATTTCCGGTTGTTTTTCTTTATTTTAAGCAAATGTTTTTTTATAATTAAAAAATTCTCCCAGTAATTTTTTATTTTTTTTTTTTTGCTAAAATATTATTTACTTGAATGTTGAGTTTATTTTATAATATTGTTGCCATTATTTTTCCATAAATGCAAATAATATTAAATTAAATTATCTTGTACTTTAATATGTAAATTTATAATTATTTTTTAAGCTGGAAAAAAACTAGCTTTCAATGTATAATATGAAGTGATGCTCATATAGAAATATGAAAGTAAATAAGCAGGTAGTTAAAAGTAGCTGTTCTTTGTAAAATAATGAAAAATATCAAAAGTTACATAAATACCATGAAAAAGTTAGTTTTTTCAATGAATTTGTTCCTTAATTTTAGCTTAAAGTGGAAGTATGTTGAAACAATGTGTTATAATGTATTACATTTATATAGTTTTAAAATTCTACATACAATTCGATTGATAAAAGAAAAATTAAACATTTTTGTAAAAAAAAAACTTTTGACTCAATGAAACTACACGTTAAAATCTTTAACATTTCAAAGATCAGTAAGTAAGTCGGAGTTCTCACAATTTTGACTTTATTCCCCGCCTACGAACTCATAATTGCAATAACGTTGACTAAAATTACCAATGAAATTATTTCACTGAACTTATTTATACCTTTCAATGAATATTTTCTTGAAACAAAGGTACACGCAAAATGTTGAATCAAAAACTTTTTTTTAAAAATAATGAATTTCATTCGATATATTCATTCGTTGACATTAGTCCACAAATTCTAAAATTCCAACAAATAAAAAGCGCTTTAAAAAATCCTAATATATTACAAATCTTTTGTTAAGGTTTTTTGGGAATTTTATAATGACTTACGTCTATTTATATTTCCAATTTTTAAATGAAATAAATATAAGCGATTTTTACGGAAAAATTTTATTGCAGATACAAAAAAATTAAAAACAAAACTTTTAAAAAGTTACAGACGTATATGTATTCGAAATTTATTCCAATAAGTTGGTAACATTTTAATTTCTGTAGATTTATTACTACTTTAATACGTATTATTGTTGTAATGTAAAAATATTGTTGTAATGTAAAAATATTATTTTTCTCTTAATGAATTCATTCTTTTGTACTATGCCATAACGACTTAATTGACTCTTTAGAGTCCCCTCAAGTTACGACAAACATACGGACGGACAGTCATTTTAATAGACAAACAGACCACCAACCTCATGTCATTCTATAGTAATAATAAAATCTCACTACAACAATTGTATTCATTAGATTATAAAATTAAATTTGAACTTGTTTTTTACTGTTCTAATTCTAATTCTAATTGTGTTTATAGTTTGAGTATCTGCAGCCTGCAATTTTTATTGTACAAAGCCAAGTCTTTCATTAAATTTAAATAATTAAATTATAAAAATTAGTCTTGTTTTTTTTTTTAATAAATCTCAGATCTTTTCGTTTTTTTTTTACAATTATCAATTGTAACCAAGTCTATAAAAAATGAGTAGAGTAAAATAAGACCTTGACAAAAGTGAGTTAGAGAACAAGGTCTAGTAAGTATTGGGTAGAAAATTATGTTTATTAAGAAACATTTATTAAATAAGTGAATTTTCAATTAAAAAGACAAGTTTTATCTAAGAAGATTTTAATATTAAATAATTAAAGATAAATTATAAATTAAACCCGGGGCAATGTGAGATATGAGTAAATGTCCTTGGACAAACAATTTTACATTTTAAAATATATTCAAAGATGCATTTTTGAAACAGGAAAACGGGTGGGGGTGTTTGATATTTACATCCTTAAATATGATATATATGTATTATTCTGAAAAACAGGCTAATTTAGGAAGCATTAAATTAAAAATTGAAGTTGTATTTATTTTTTCCGAGGACAAAATAGAATGCAATTACTAAACAACTTAAATTTATTTTTCTTT
Source organism: Phormia regina (assembly GCA_001735545.1). NCBI lineage: Eukaryota > Metazoa > Arthropoda > Insecta > Diptera > Calliphoridae > Phormia > Phormia regina. Next base: position 27,987 of record MINK01173076.1, read on the forward strand.
TGTTCAGATTAATAATTTTGCAATTTCCTCTATTTAGGAAAAATGTTACTCTCAAACATCTCCATTTCAATTAAACACTGAAACATTTTAAAATTAATTTGCCCTTTTAATTAATAATGAAAAACAAAACACTCCTCATTTAAAAGATATTATCTAGTGATGAAGTAATAATTTATCTATATGTGTAATGAACTATTTTCCCATCCTTTAACAGTGGAAGAAAAAATAAATAAAAGAAATACTTGTCATCATATAAATATGTTCATCTCCACAACACTATTAAGACTTTATCTAAAAACTAGTGGGGTATGAATACGTAAATATACGTACACACATAGATAAACACACACACATACACATACACAGTGTTTTCAACAACAAATCGTTTAATGTCGCAACTAATCAAAACTAACGCAGTGCAACTTAAAAAGTAATAACAGCAACAAGAACGCCATCAACAACATGAACATAAACAAAAACAAAAACACTAGCAACATGTTTTTGTTTTTTTTTGTTTTTTTTTCTTACTGTTTCATTTAGCCCACACACAAAGCCAACGATAACTCAACAAAACGTCAACAACTGTATTGAAGTATTATTAAGTCTCTGTTGTATTTTGAATGTTGCATGTGTGCGATTTGCTTTTGTTTGTTTTTAAAGCAATAAAATATTAATTTTATTTTTTATTTTAATAAAATTGTTTTGGTTTTTTTATGTAATAAAAAAATAAACTTATTAAATGTTAATAAATTAATTTGCATAAGGACGTTGCTATAAATTTATTCCAATAAAATATTTTGATATCATATATGTATTTATTTGTATAAATCTGGATTTATGTTTGTAAGAAAAATGTAGTGGACAAGTATTTTTAATCCTCATTATATCATAGTGAAATGACGCATTAGTTTTTGCTTAAAATATTAAAAAACAGGGACGTAGGAATAGGAATTTATAATAACATAACATTTATTTTGAAATGTTTTTAAGGACTCAAGTTTTCCAAATAATTAACTTGTAATCATTCTCTAACAATAAGATAAAAATTAGAGGAAAAAGCAAAAAGTTTTAAGACTTTGCAACTTTTACAAATTAAGAATGTTATCTATCCCTTACAGTTCAAAATACATTACTTTTTTTTTCAAAATTTAAGTGGGTATTTTTTTATATACAGAAAAAAATATGACTAGTTTTTCAACAATTCAGTCAGTTCATTATATCTATTTAAGAAAAAAAACAGCAATAATAAAATCAATTATTGTAGTTATTAATATTATTATTATTATGATGATGGGAGCAAAATCAATTAAAAATTAATTAAATGAAGTCGATTTTTACTTTTCTTTTGTGTGCATTTCCACAAAATTCGAAATAGTTAAAAAAACAATTCCAATTTCATTGAGAGTGAATTTCTATGCAAAATTTGAATTTAAATCTTTGATATCGAGTATTTTTTTTTTTTTAATTAGAAAAATATTTAAAATGGCTATAAAATTCTGATTAAAAAATTAATTGAAATTTTTTTAAAATGCCTTTTTATGTGTATAGTAACTAATACATTTTCTGAAATACTCTAAATATAAACGGAGTTCTTTCGACGGCCGAAACTTTATTTCTCACCGCTCCTGCAGTCCTAGAAATTATTTTGTTTGATCAACATGTACGTATATTTAGAATATTTTTGAATTTTAAATTTGAATTTTTATTTAGCACACAGTTACCGAGAGTACAAACAAATTTAAATCTAAAATTTTTTGGTATATGCGTATTTTTTATTTCCCAATTTTTTCCCCTGAAACAGACGTCTGTTAACATCAACTCGTAAATCTGACTGCTTAATAATAAAAAAAAAACACAATAAGTACAACAAACACCTAATTAACATATCGAAAGTAAGTATGACAATTACTTAGTATGCCTTTCAAATCATTTAAAAACTAACATGCTACAAAACTAAATACAAATTTAATAGAAAAAAGATACAAAAATCCAGTCTATTAAATACATTTTTGTTAATTCGCATAAAAATTTGCCAAGTTTTTTTTTCTTTCTTTCTTTCAAACACCAATAAAACAACATAACTAATTCAAAAAAATATAAAATTCAATAAGAAAAAAATGAAGAAAAAATACTTAAATGCTGCTACAATCGTTGACAATTGCAACGTGCCATGCTTGCGCAATGTCATACGTCTTGACTGTTATTCAGAGTCGTGCTTTAGAGGATCGTACAAAAATGTACATACATGTGAGATACATTAATTGTTTCATGTAGGGTTGGGGGTAATCATTATAAATTAAAATTGTACTTTGAATTTTGTTAATAACATTTCGATAAAATTTAATTTTAAAGGATTTAAGAGGGTAATTAATTACAATTATCTTCAATTACACTATAATTTCCAATTAAAATTACTGTAATTGTTATTGAAAAAAAAATCAATTACCACTACTTGTATTTGTAATTGAAAATATTCAATTACAATTATTTGAAAAGTAATTTAATTGAAAATGCAATCATTAACACCCAACCCTGGTTTCTTGAAGATTTTTCTCAATTTCAGTCATGCAATTTTTATACTTTTTTTTATTTTTTGTGAATTATTTTTTTTTTGTATTAAGTATGCAGCACATGCTATCTTTTTATTTTTATAATATTATTTATATTTGTTTTTTTAAGAGTTGTTAAATAAAATGTTGTTACTACACTTTTTTATTGTTATTTTGTTTTTTTTTTACGTTGTTTTCAGTTTCATCTCAGCTACTCTTTACATTTTTAATCCAAACTCCAAAATAGTTTTTTGTTTGGTAATTAATGCGTATGTGTTTTCAACTGATTTATGATTTTTTTTCCTTGATTAAAAAGTATTATTATCAAAGCTTAATTTATTATAAACTTATGAACCTAATTTAAAAGAATTAATATTATCTTATGCACATGAAAATTAAATTAATATTATTATTTTTTTTTTTCACAAGTGTTTTCAGGTGCATATTACAATATTAATTCAAATAAATTAAATATATACGTTTATAATAAATTAAGCTTAATATAGGAATTCATTATCAATCAATTAGTCAACATTTTAAAATGTTTTAAAAGCTTTTGAATGTTTTGTCGAAATAGAAATATTTAAAGAGAAAAAAAAAATAAATTAAAGTTTTATATATATAAATTTAAAATCGAATTTCAATTCAGAAAATAAAAAGAATTCTATATTGAATTATACAAATTATCAATTATTTTTATTTATGTACATTTAATACAATAAGAAAAATGTTTAGTTTTTTAGTAAACATTATATAATAAAATTTATTCCTCTCCAAGAATTTAAGTACAAAGTATGATACTTTTTTTAGTCAACTTTTATTTTCTTAAAATTATTTTTTAAATTATATGTTTCTCCGTTTTATTTTCGCTAATATAAATTGGTATTGATAATTTCTTTCCAACATTTGCTATCAGTAGTCTTTGAAAGATTTTTCATTTGATGTTTGTCGTTTTTTTTTTTTTTATTATATTATTATTATTTTTGTTTTTGTTTTTGCTTTGACGGAGTATATTACAAACTGGAGCTTGAACAAGTAGCTTTATTTATCATTTAATTTGAATTTATTATATAGTCACAGCTGCTGAATTAACCAAACACTTAGTAGATGAATTTTAAAAGATAAATATTTATTTATTTAAAAAAAAATGTTGAATTGAATAAAATGTGAATTTTTGTTGTTAACAATTTTTCCAACTTAATTTTTTCAAATTATATATAATGACCATAAATTATTGGAAAATTTAACATAATTGTTAGTGTAAAATTAAATCAAATGTTTGTTTAAATTTGGTTACATGCAGTACGACTTTTTATATATTGAATTAATAAAATAATTTTGCTATTAAACATAGACTGATTTAGTTTAGTTTAATATTTTTTTGGTTTAAATATTTTTTAAAACACAAAGTAGTTTGTCTAGTTAGTTATCTGACTTATCAGAGACAAATTAGTGTTAATGTGTTATCGCCATTGATTTGTAAAATGTTAAAGTTTGGATATTTTGTTGGTAAGAAAATCTAGTTTCCATGTTAAGATCACTAAAAGCTAGTGTCATGTTCTATTTACAAAAAATAATAAGAGAAGTGGGTTTAAAACAAATGTTAATTTAAGCTTAGTTATTATTATTTATTTTTTTTTTCTAATTATTGTTACTATGTAGGCAGGTGAAAATATTATGTTTAAATTTTTATTGAACAAAAACTTTTTTCTTTATAAGTTTTTTCTTATTAATAATGTAATTTCTTTATATAAGGAAGTTAATTTGAAAAATGCTATAAAATAAGATTTAGACATGCACCACCTTTGGTTGTGAAAACTATCAGTAGTGGTTTATAAGAAATAAAGACACACCCCCCTTGTTTAGATCTTTGTTTGATTAAGATCAAAATTAAAACTAGTTTTTATCTATTGGAGATTTTATATTGTTATTTACAAAGAAATATTTGACTTTTATGTTTAAAACTTAATTTTAAAAATTTTTGTATTAATACAGTTAAAACGTTAAGCATTTTATCAAAGTGTAAGAAATTTGGTTTAAGATTTAAGTGAGATTGGATGGTCTTAATTTATAAAATCAAACTTAAGATATTCTAAATATTTATTATATTCTTTGGAGGATATCTTAGGCTCATTATAATTTAAATATTGGAGCAATATAAAAAGCTTTTTAGTTTTAGCCTTTTAAGCCGATTTTAAAAATTGTAAAAGGATTGTAAACGTTCAATTAAAAAAACGCACATTTAAAACTAAACCCTTGGCCAAACCAAAAAAACTAATTAACATATGCGTCAACATATGAGCATAAGTCATGGCCATATGTTTCACCTTACCCCAAAAAATAAATAAATATGTAAATAAATAAAAAGGAGTTGTGTATGCCTCATTTAACAATATTTAAATTTTTTATTCTGTAGCCTGTTAATAACAAAAAAATAATAATAATAATAATAATAATAAAACCCCATTTAATAAGAGAATTCGGTCAAGTATTGATCAAAAAGTATGAGCTTGCGTTTTGTTTTGTGGTGTGCTGCAAAGGCAAAACTTAACAAATGATTGCTGTCACAAAAGTTAATATTGACACTAAGTAACAGCTGCCAAAAATTAATCAAAAAAAAATAATAATAATAATAATAAGAAACTAAAATACATTTCCAATTAGGGTGGCTGTATGTTGAAAATATAGTTATACGATCGAAAAGATCGATTGCATTTAAGTTCCGAAATTAATTATAATTTTTATATAATTTAATTAACTTTAATTAATTTGCCTTTTAGGTATTTTTCAGAGACTTGATGTTGGGTCTTTGTATGCAGGAGCAACTAAATAATGATGTCAATCGATCTGTTTGTTGATATTAATCTTTCAGATGCTTCTGCTAAATAATTAACTTTTAGACACTTTAGCACTCATCTGGCCTTATAAAGAACAAATATGCTGGGACTTTATATCTAAAAAAGATGAATGAATTATTTGCGTTCATTTGTTTGTTCATATTCATTTTCCAGAGCTTTTAGCTAACTGAAGTGTATGTGTTATTATCTTTTATACTATATAAACCTCCTCGATTTTAAGGTCTCCACTATTTAAATCTAATATTTTGGAAATAATCATCTGATCACACGAATACATATATTTGGAAATAATGATGTCCATGCATCTGATCGTATGTCTCTTTGTTGAAATCAATTTGAAATCAACAAATTGGTCTATAAAATATTCAAAACAACATTAATTTTTATTACATTTTCGTATTTATGAAAAATAAAAATAAAATAATCTGAATATTGAAAATAGTCAAAATTGACTTCAATTACGAAATTACTTATATTTATTAATTTTTAATTGATTTTGCTCCAATCAT
>MINK01173077.1:2161-17282 GCA_001735545.1 Phormia regina
TATATATATATATATATATATATATATTTTGAACTAAATTTAGCATAAAAAAGTTCGCAGTATAAATTATAAGAATGATCGGTCCATGTATGATAATAGCTTCAATACATGAACCTCTGCCGAAAATAATTTTAACGAAGATACATGGTGATTTAGGTCAATTACTTCACAGTTTTATCTCTCAAATATATTTTCAAAATTAAAAAATTAGGGAAAAATAGCACTTTTTGTATTTTTATACGCATATTGCAATTTTTACAAATTAAAAAATAAAATATACAAAAAAAATAAATAAAATGAATTAGTTAACTACAGAAACAAATCTTGCAATATCACCCCATCCAAAGCTAGATAAATCATCTCCCCTATTTTGAAAAGTTTGTAAAATTTTTAGGAAGAAACCCAATAATATTTCAATTTTAATATATAATAATTCAATTTGCTGTACTCCACTTGCTATACTCCCCAAGAGAAGGCTGAAAGCTTGGCTCCAACTTTTAAATTTAATCATTCATCTTTAGTTCATCTTAGTGATATTGAAACTGTTTAGAGTAAAACAATGTCGTAACCCGTAAGGAATCTGGTAGAAAAAATTGTTGCTGCTTAATATAAAACTGTTTTTGACTCAGTATTATTTTATAAATTAAACTTTCCAATTGAAATTATTAAGATCATAGTGAGAAAACGAAAAATTTCGAACACCAGACGAACATCGCCATCTCCGATTTCGATGAAATTTCGTTAATAGACTATTACGTCGATACAAAATATGACGTTTTTAATGTTTTTTTTTTTTGAAATTCGTTATAATTTAGATCAGGGGTCTAAGCTATGGCAATACCAAATGGATCCAAAAATATGTGGACACTTTGTTGTCTCTTGCGAAATAAAAGACATTTCATATTTTTGCATGAATTTGGTTTTAATTTGCGTGTCCTATTCTTGACTTCTAATTTTTTTAACTGCATTCCTGTTTGGAACTTTTTGGACTTTATCTTTTCAACTCTGCATTAGCTTTAAATTTTCGCTCTAAATTGTCGAATGACCGAGATACCTGAGCTGATTTTCTTCTAGATGTGTTTGAAGTTCACTTCACTATCCTTTCAATTTTATGTCCTTCCCAATAACATCTGGTGCGTTTTATCTTTCCGAAACAGGTTTCATATCAATGGCCAAATTTTCCTGATAATATTTAACAACATTATAAATAGTTTGACGGCAGAAATTTAATTCTGTGGCTAATTATTTTAGGACCTTTTTGGATTTTTTTGCATTTTTTAAATAATTTATAATTTATATCACTCATTTTGATGAAAATCACCCCAAAGCAACGCGGTTGTTATTATTATGATAATTAGATAAAAAAAGTTTTTTTACGGATCTATTTGCGACCCTCGACGAATGTCCTTACGGACCCCTTATGGGTCGCGGACCGCCATTTGAGAACCGTTAGTTTAGAATTTAAATCAATATTTAAATCAATATATCTCCGGTTGCATTTTCCGATTTAAAAAATCTTTGGCTCAATTTAATGCTTAATAAATTTAATTTCTAAACATTTTTCTGAAAACGCCACTTTTTAATAGAAAAGAATAATTAAATCAATATTCATCCTTATATCAAGGATATTAAAAAAACTGTTTCTTCACTTTTATAATTTTTCCCTTTTGGCATCACATATAAAAAATTTACAGTGGGAGCAATACTTTTACTTATCTCATGTTTTATAGTCTTACACGCTTATCACTCAGTCACAGAATGCGAGTTGCTAATTGCTCATTAGCTCCCACTGGTTAACTGGTTATCAACTGCAATTTTGATGATCGTTAGGTGTCAATTGGTGCTTAACTGGAATTTTGGTGGCTATTAGGTGTCAATTGGTACTCAACTGGTATTGAGGGACCGGTACTATTGCATCAATTGCTACCAATTTTCCGCAGGGTTTTTAAAGCTACTTATATTGTTCCACCAAAATATATTCATGTATTACAATTTCTCAAATTAATAAAATAGATATATTAAAATTATTTGCATATATTAACTCCTAACTAGAGAAGAAAAATAATAGAGAAGAAAATAGTTCCTAAACTCTTTACACTTATTTATCTTAAGTGTTAATAGAATTAATAATAAATGAAAAAAGTAAATAAATAAATGAATAGAAATAAATAAATTTCTAAAAAAAATATATAAATTTTAGTCGTGCCTATTATTTTTTCCATTATTGTATAGATATATAATGTTCGCTATTAAAAATAGCAAATCTTTTTCAAGCAAATCTTTTTCATAATTGACAAAGATATGTTCAAAAGCGGATTTTTATATAAAAGCTATAGACTTCGTTTCGGTTTAAAGTCGATTAAAAGAATAAATTTTATTATTATTTTTTTGGCTTTGAAAATATTTTTGTTGCAATTTTATATAATATTTGTTATTATTATTATTATTATTATTATTATTATTATTATTTTAAATAGACTTACAGGCCCTAAGTCTATTTAAAAAAATGTCGAACGAAAACTTCGAACGACAAAATGTATGGGAAACAATAACAAAATTTGAAATTTATTTGTTGTTTTCCATATAATTTGTGGAAACGAATATTACGTTCGACATCGTAGGACAGGCAGTTAATGTCTCCATAAAAGTTAGACGTATTAAAAAGTAATGCGAGAACGACTCGAAGACAATTTTAATTAGAATTTATCTGAAGTACTTTCTTATTAATTCCTTGCCTCTAAATTCTTGCATGCGTTACTATTAATACTTTTTTGTATTTCATACATCTGTGGGTCAGAGATGAAAATTACATTTTTTTTTTAACTTTTATAAATTTTCAAAAAGTTTTTATTCTGAAATATATTTGTAAATATGTTCGATCGGAACCGATTTTTTAAGGCCAAAACTGAAGTGAAGCTAATATAATGATTAATATAATGACAATTATGACTTATATGCAAATAATTTCTTCGTACTTCCAAAAGATAAAAACTTGAATCATAGATTTGCATTTATATTTGGGCCTACATCTAAAAATATTTAACTTGATATATTCATCTTCACAATATCTGTTATTAAGCAATGTCAAAAATATTTTTGAAAAATAAACGTTATTGAGAAATAGAAAAAATAGAAAACTTAAGAAATATTTCTTATTCTTCACTTTCTTAAATTTGAAAAAATTAATACTTTTATAAGTTCCAATGCGGCACGAGTTGAGGATACCGAATTTTCTAATATTTTTTATTTCAAACGTGATAATGGAAAAAATAGTATGTTCAAGCTGTAGAACTCAGACAAAATAGAAAGTATTTTTAAAAAAAGTCTGAGTTCTACAGATTGAACATACTATTTTTCTTCCATTACCACGTTTCCACAAAAAAAGTTTTTTCGTGCTCCTTCAAAAAATATGTGGACTAAATTACTAAACTCGAATCTGGTTTCAGTTTTTCCCATTAGGTCGAGATTGTTTACGGGCGTGTTTAATATTGCGTCCATGAACTAATTTTTATTGGTAAATATAAATTATAATACACTTTTAGGTTAAATTATAATATACAGTTAAGTTAAGATACCATTGCATACCTACAGTTAATTTAAAAATACATAAATATAAAAAATAGTTGAATTAGATGGAATTTAACGTGCTAAATAAGAATCAGCTTTAACTATATTTCCATCACTATGGATTATTTAAGGGCATAACTACGCAGGCCAACCGTTCAAAACATCAAGCGCTGGCATAATGTTTTTAGAAATAAACCAAAGCGATTTGCCAACGTTAGGGTTTACAACTAATAAAATGATTTTCCAATGGTTTTTTTTGCCATATTTTCTATTTTTATATATTTTTTGTTAGTTTTTTTATTTATATTGAAAGTATTAATGTAAAAGAGTAATAACAATAGTTTCATTCTGAAATTTAGTAAGAATACACTTAACATCTACCATGTTTATGATTATTTTAGTTTCTTTTTGGCTTAAAGCTTTAACGACGTATAATCCTATTTCATTAGATGGATAAGATAATTGAAAATGTTTTATTATAAATACTACCTATTAAATAAATATTATTTCATTTGAAATTTCCTAATTTATTACTAAAAATGTCTGATATTACCATAATATTTACTTTAGATTCAATTGTTATAGTTTTTTCAAGTAAATATTTCCTTTTTTAATCACGGGATGAACTAATGGGATGTTGCTTTTGTTAATGTTATAGGATTCGTAGTAGATTTTACTATAGATTTTAAATAACTCAGACTATTTTCAAAGTCAAACGCTGAAAATTGAGAAGTAGGAGCTCCAATATTTATTTCAGAGTCTTGGAATTTGGACCATAATATTGCGGCATCTGTTCAACGAATGTTTTAAATAAGTCTTTAACATATTTTGCTTTTCATTTTGCTAATTTGTTTGAGGTCAAAATACGACAAGAATAATATAATATCAAAAAACGGTTATACATTTCAGGATCCAATACATTCTTTAAAACAATTCCACCTCCATACAACAAGAAAAACCGAATCTGTGTTGCCTTCCAGTTCGATAAATTATAAACTATTTGCTTTTTCCTTAATACAAAACAAATGAATTTATTTACATACAAAAATACTTTTAATTTATTTATTTTCAATTCAAGTAATATAAAAAGCCTCTCTAGGCCAATAAACTTTTAATAAGAAAAATTTTAATAAAATATTATTTATAATTTATTTTAATTGGCAAAGAATTTAATTTTTATTATTTAAAGAGAAAAAATAATTGGCCAATCGTAGAATGATGTTATCATTTGATTTGTTGGCATAACGTTTTCATAGAAGAACGTTTCACGTTTTGCCAACGTTTGAACCACCTTGAAAAATCGTTGCCAACTTTGGCCTGTTTGTATTTTTCTGCCTGGGAACTATCCTAAGAATTACCTTTGAATTGTATTATACTTCTATGGATATCTTTTTACCTGAATCGGTGGAGTTTGCACTAGGGTTTTATAGTTTGAACAAAAAGACGACTTTTCGTTTTTTTTTTTGACTTTTTTTAATTTTCAAATAGTCGATTTTTCGACTTTTTCAATTCTTAAATAGTAGATTTTTCGACTTCTTTTAATTTTGGAATAGTCAGCTTTTCGACATTTTCTGACTATTTTCGAATTTTTTCGACTATAATCAGCTTTTTCGATTTTTTCCTTTTCGAATTTTTCCGACTATTTTCGACTTTTTCCTACTTTTCGATTTTTTCCGACTATTTTCGACTTTTTCCGACAATTTTAAACTTTTTCGGACTATGCCGGCTTTTCGACTTTTTCCGACCATTTTCAAATTTTTCCGACTATAATCGACTTTTTTCAACTTTTCGATTTTTTCGACTTGTGGCTTCAAGAAAGTCGATTTACCGACAATTTTCAAATCAAAAAGTCGATTTCGACTTTTCGACTTTTTACAACAAAAAGTCGATTGTTCGATTATTCAAAAGTCGATTTGATAAACCCTACTTTGCACTGTAGGTAGGGTTTATTAAATCGACTTTCGAATAATCAACTTTTTGTTAAAAAGGTCAGAAAGATTTTGGTTCAAAAATCTTATTGTCATATAGTCGAGAAAAGTTTAATAAATTATTATTTTATTTACAAGGTATAGTTTAAGAGCAGCTAGGAATAGTAATATTTTTGCATGTAATCAGGATATTCGTTTTGGATTGCGCAAACTTACCACTGGTAAGTTAAAACATCTTATAACACTTAGACCCCAAAAAGTCATTATATTTATGTTAAGATTTCTTACGAACAAAATAAAAAAAAGACTCCAAAGAAGCTACAATTTCTTAAAACTGGACTATGAAAATTTTTACTCTTTCATATTTACTTTTGCTTTCATGAGCCGTACATTTTGCTATCGTATAACTACCCAGAACATATGTATATTTGTAATATGAACCCAAAAAAATATTTGTAGCAACTGCAGACACAACTATAAATTTATATAATTCTGCAACTTCTGATACATTTTAGAAAAAAGAAGTTAATTAAATTTTAGTAACTTTATTATTCACATAAATAAACTAAAGCCATTTCTTATTGCCTATTATATAAAACTTAAACGAAACTAGTAAATAGTTTGTTGCACAAAATAAATTATTAAAACATTATTTCCATTTTTTTTAGTTAAAATAAAAAATAATACCAATCGTTGAAAAAATTATATATTTAAATAATCCTTTGAAAGGAATGTTTTTCTATAGGCAATTTAGCCTTAAATTAAAATTAATTTTGTCTTTCAGCCAAATTTTTTAATTGCTTCAAAACCGTTTCTAATAATTTCTTTTTGTCGTTTTTACGTAAACCCGAAAACATAGTTTTCTTATCGGCTTCACGTATCTTTTCCAATATAATGATAATATATTGTGGATGTACCAAATGATAACGATCTTCTTTTGTGCCATAATCATGCAAATAGGTGGCCCATTCCTCCATTGTCAGTAAATCTAAAAGTTGGCGACATTTTAAAAAGTATTTAGAAAGATCACCTTCATTAAGGCCAGGTACAGGATCTTTGGCAGCGAAAAATTCACACTGTAATAAATCTAAATTGATTTGTTGTAAAGCCCCCGTAGATATTTGTTTAACTTCATCATCGAATAGAAGAGACCAAATTTTTTCCGCCATATGCTCACAAGTTCTATGACAGGCTGTCTGGGCTATAGAAGGTAATTTTGTGGAGAAACTTTCAAAGGTGCTAGATAGATAGGAAATCATATCGGTTATATAAGCTGAAGCTTTGCCCGGCGGTTCCACTAACAACCATTCATATTCAGAAAGTTCAAAGAATTCATCGATTTTGGAGCAAATACGTATGCCTACTTGTCGTTCGGCATCTTGACAAGCCACATGGAACATGGCCGTTGAGCTGGCGGTCTTAGTAACACTACTCTCGGTATTGGTCATATGACAAACGAATTCCTCCAAAAATGGACTTGCTTTTTCCAAATATTGTGTATCAATTATAATTTGTATCAATTGTGGCAAAGCAACACTGGGATTACGAAATACCACTGATAGGCAACCACTGAAACTTCTAGTAAGCAAAAGATTGGCAGCTTTACGCACCATGGCAGCAACTTCATTGGGCGATAATGTTAAATCTTCAGCAAATTTCATACAAGCATACATAAACTCCTTAGCCTGATGATATACCTCTGGTACCATGCGAGAGAAGGGAAATTTCTTGGGAAATGGTGCATTTTCCAATTGTTCCCAGTGAAAGGGAAAACGTTCAATAATGGCTTCATATTCTTCTTGATTTTCCACAATCATGGGTAGGAATTGTTCTTTGTCGAGAATATCGCGAAAAACATGTACCCAACGTTGAAGTAAAACCTGAAAATTTACAATATTTGTACAAATTTACAATTTTTGTACAAATACAATTACGGTTAAAACTTTGTAGAAAAAAGAATTAATTTTTAACGTAAATAATAAAAAATAGCAACTTTTTAAAAACGCATTAACGCATTCATTAAAAAAAAGAAAATAATAAAAATCTTGATCAGTTACATACCAACCCACAATTAAAAATAATAATAATAATAATGAATAAATTTCCTTCTTACCTCATTGTAATGATCCCGCATATTATGCAACAACTCCCACAATATATTCACCGTATAGCCATAACACTTAAAGGTATTAATAGACAGCATTATTAAATTTTTAATTCTTAATAAAATATTTGGATCTGTACAAGACGAAGAACTCATACTAATCTCATTAACAAACTTTGTCAATGAAGTAGACCATAGCTCTTCTAAATATGCTGTAGTAACAACATCGCCAGCATTATTCTTAACATAATCCTCTACGACAAAGAAGCCCACAACAGCACATATATACAATTTATAGGTGTCCAAATTATCATGCATACCCGGTGGTGGTTGTAATACCAATTTCGATTGATCACGTCGCTGTTGGCGATAATCTTTTTCAAAGTATTCTTTTTGTCCCAATACTGTATAGATATGAAGACAACGATAAATAGGAGAAAAATCTATTAAATCCTCAGCCGATAAATTGTCACCATCGACAGAATTTTCTTTATTTTTCAAAGATTTCTTATGATCTTCAATTATCGTATTAATATCACGTTTTTGTAATTTTTTAGTATGCTCAATGGCCAGCTTTCCAATTCTGGGTGAAAATCTTCGAATATTTTCCAAAAATTCGCGAAAATCTGCCTCAGCAGAACATCTAATGTTCTCTTTAATCACTGGTATGGCATGACGCATTTTAGTTACAAACTTATAGCTATGAAGTTTAGGCAAATGTTGTAATTCTAAAATTTCCAAAGTACGTAAGGACTGATAGTATTCCTTTTTGGAAGCTTGTTCACAAAATTTAATATAACATTCCAAAGCAGGCAAACACTCTTGAAGAGCATCGATGGCTGAGGCCAAATTTGATTCAATTTGTCGTGCCTTAACCAAATCATTACCTTGTTGTATGAGAGTTGCACTGATTTCTTGCAAAGATTTATCCAACGTTTGTACTTCGGTGGCTAATTGATGTGCTTGTGTTCTCACCTGCAACAGTTCTTGTATTGACTCAATGAATCCTTGATAGGAAAGATTACAAATTCTTTCAATATCCTTATCATGACTACGTATACGTTGTTCCAATTGTTCAGAGATTGATTCCTTATTGTCTCCTTTTATGAAATTTTATAAAAGATAATTTTAAAATAGTCAACAAAAAATGGGCGTACTCATACTCATTTTTAAATAGTAATTTTTCTTAAAATACCTTCTAAAATCGAACGAAAAGTAGGACCCCAATAGTCATCAACTGCTTCTATGTCTTGTACGGTTACCTTCGACATTTTTCTTCCTAAATGTTCACTAATTTATAGAAAATATATCAAATTTGATAAAACTTTTTTTTATCGGAAAATTGTGTTGTTGCAAACAAATTATTATGACAGCTGTTTAATTTAAACAGCTGTAAGGAATGAGGTTGCCAAATTGAAAATACATAATAGCGATTTTTAAAAAAGTACCAAAAAGGAAAAAGTTTTCGGCACAACTGAAATTATTATATTTTTTCCGCCATAATTAAGGGGTTTCTGTTAGGGTTTATCAAATCGACGTTCGAATAATCGAACAATCGGAAAAAATCTAAAAGTCAAAAAAAGTCGATTATAGTCCGAAAAAGTCGAAAATAGTCAGAAAAAGTCGAAAATAGTCGGAAAAAGTCCAGAATAGTCGGAAAAAATCGAAAAGTCGAAAATAGCCGGAAAAAATCGAAAAGTCGATTATAGTCGAAAAAATCGAAAATGGTCAGAAAAAGTCGAAAAATCGACTATTTAAGAATTGAAAAAGTCGAAAAATCGACTATTTGAAAATTAAAAAAAATCGAAAAATCGAAAAGTCTACTTTTTGTCCAAACTATAAAACACTAGTTTCTCCGTAGCCGGCCTGCTGCCGGGTTTAAGAACTTAATCCTGTAGGTATGTCGAACACAGGCTTCGCTAAATAAACTTTTTTTAAATATCAATTTTTTTTAAGTTCTGCCATTTTTATACAAAATGTCAAATTTGTTCCCAAGTAGTTAATTAGTATGACAGTGTTATATATCATTGAAAAGATATTTATAAGTGCTTTTAAATGATATCAATATAATTAAGATCCGAAAATATATTAAAACTTAGATGGCCTATAACTCGTAAACCGAACTAACTCAGCACCGATTTGTTTATTGTTTTTTTGCCATTGGTAGTATTTTTATCGATGAAAATAATGATGTAAAAATTTTTTATCGGAATTAAATATTATATTAAAGTTATAGAGCTTAGAAAATCGAATTTCTCTATATATGTTATAAAAAAAGTTGAGTAAAAAGAAAGAGTTACGTTAGCGAAGCCGCTTTTAGACATAAGTCTCCCCGCCCGGCTATTAAGAAAAATTATTATTTCCACAAAATAATCATTTTTTTTTTTTTTGCACTAAAAATTACAAAATATTTAAAAATGTTGTGGTAACAAAACATTTTCATTTTTTAACTTATTTTTATAAATGTGCCATTAACAGCTTTCAATTGATGCCTAAATTTTTGCAATAGAATAAATAGAATAGGAAATATATACTTTTATTTTTTATTTAAATTGAGTTAAGGAGGTAAATGAGTACCAAAATGTTTTATTTCACTATTATCACAAATAAAAATACTATAGAGTCACTATCAAAATTACTTACAAATCAACTGTGCCGAAGATCTTGATTTATTCCGAAAGAGTGTGAAAATATTTCTTAAATATCTATATATCCATCATCAAAGCATAATTTTTTTTTTGTGAAAAATTTGTTAAAAAATTCTAATTAAATTGTTTACTGTGCAAACATAATTGTTTATCTATCGGCAACTCTGTTTGAATCTTTTGACATTTCATGTAATTTGTTTGTTTTTTGAAAACACAAACAAATTAAACATAGAAAAACAAAAAAGCAAACACACAAACTTTCACTTTGCAATTGTATTATTGTTGTTATTGTTTTGTGAGCTTGTGAGTAAATACTTTTCAAAGAAGCTCTTAAAGAAATAAAGAAAAAATGGTTTAAACAGATTTTTAGCGTTAATTCAATCAAAAGCACGTACCCACGCACGCAAATACTTTTATTATTATTATAGTTTCATCACATAATAATCATAATCAGTTTTATTACATCTACAACATCTTCCTCTCAATAAAAGCGGAAATGTCTTCTTCGTCTCTTACACAGAGAAGACCGAATTCATCATCAGTATCTTCCGAGACAGTTTTTGCAGCAGCATCCCTAAACAATAATAATGATGATGATGTTAGTGGCAAGGTAACTGCTGCTGGGGATAACCCCACCCAACAAAAGGAAAAAACAAATCCTATGGTTTATGTTGTATTCATATCATTATTGTTTGATTTGTTGGCATTTACTATAATATTGCCACTATTGCCTTCCCTGTTGGAATATTTTAAAACGAACGATAGTTCCGGTTTGTATGCTATACTAACGAATCGTATAAAATGGTTTCAAGAATTATTGGGTGCTCCTGAACGTTATAATTCGGTATTGTTTGGTGGCTTTTTGGGTTCCATGTTTAGTTTTCTACAATTTGTAGCCAGTCCTGTGGTGGGGGGTTTATCGGATTATTATGGCCGTAAACCAGTTATTGTTATGTGTGCGGTAAGAGCGGATTTAATAAAATGCATTAATGCTTTTATTTTTTTATTTGTTTAATAAATTAAATATTTGTTTTTTTTTTTTTAGACTGGTATTGCTGGTTCTTATTTGTTATGGGCCTTTTCACGTAATTTTGCAGTTTTTGTTTTGGCTCGTTTTGTTGGCGGTTTAAGCAAAGGCAATATTTCTTTATGCATGTCTATTATAACCGATGTTTCCAGTGAACGTACTAGAGGTCGTGGTATGGCTTTGGTGGGTGTTGCCTTTTCTTTGGGTTTTATTGTTGGACCTATGATTGGTGCCATGTTTGCTATATTCTCAAATAAATCTACTGGCCCTTGGTTTGTTTTACCTTCATTGTTGGCTTTTGGTTTGGCTGTGGGTGATCTCTTGGTTTTGGTGTTTTGTTTGAAGGAAACTTTGCCAAAGGTATGTATGTGGATTTTTGAAGTGATTTATAATAATAAGTAAAAATTTACATTCATTAACAAACAAAAAAATAATAATGAATGTTTGATAAAGGTTTACTAACTTTTTGTATGTAAATATCCATAAGAAAAAATTAGTAAACCTTTATCAAGCATACATTATTCTTTGTGAATACGGCTGCTGTTATATTGTAGCAATTTATTGGAAAATTTTTAAAATTTATTGGAAAACTAAATTAAATTTTTAATTTAAATGTTTCATTGAGATTTTTATGTTACTCTATTAATTTTTTAATTTTTATTTATTTTATTTATTTATTTATTTATTTATTTGTTTATTTATCTGTTTATTTAATAATTAGTTTATTTTTTGTTTTTATGTACAAAATTGCAACTAAAATAATATTAAAAATTTTATTAAAAATGTCAGCCTATTTAAGAAGTTTTAAGAATTAATTAATTTCATTAAAACTTTTTATTTCACTTAGAAATTCTAACTTCCTTTTAAAGCCCTGGTTCACACACAGCAAGTTTTCTTGCCGCAATTCTGAGTTAATAGCAGAGAGAGGAGAAGAGAATACTAAACTTTTACATTCTCTTTACCTCTCTCGTCTACAAAGTCAGAATTGCTGAAAGAAAGTCTGTGAAATAGTCAATTTGTATTAGAAATATAATTCAAAATTTAAAAATTGTAATCCGCAAGTTGGTGTTCACACTTAGCAATTTTTCTTGCTGCAAGTCTGTATTTGTAGGCGAGAGAGCTAAAGAGAATGTAAAAGTTTAATATTCCCTTCTCTATAAATTCACAATTGCGGCAAGAAAAATTGCTGTGTGTGAACCCGAGCAAACTAAAATTTCAAATGCTTATTTTTTCTTTGAAAAAAATTTAACAATTTTCTTTAAAGTTTTGAATTTATAGTAAAAATTATTACCAATAACTCAGATTTTATCTAACAATTTCTAATTTATCTTAAACAAATATTCATTTAACTATAAAATTTTTTCTTGGGTCTTTAGGAAAAACGTGTTAAAGAAATCTCTTCATCCCTTTCATATGCCTGGCAATTGCTCAATATCTCTTCAATATTTCGGTAAGTTTCTCCCTCTCTCTCTCTCTCTATCTTATTTGTTTTATCTTGAAACATTCAAATTTTTAATTAAAATTAATTATCACAAAAACTTGATTTTCATACATTTGTGCGCTAGACAGCACGTTTTTTTTTTTTAAAGCAAGATTTACATGTACAATACAAAATGAATAATTTAACATTTCTTATCTAGAAAAAAAGTATTAAATAGCTGTATAATATTCTAATTGTTATGGCGACTTAAAGTTAAAATTTGATATTTCATAAAGATAAAAAAAACTTGTGGTTAAAAAATACCGGATTTTATTATATTTTAAATTAAATTTGTTGTTTGCATTTTTTGTTTTTAAAACAATCGTCATGCTTAATGATTTTTAACAATGTTTGTTTATCAATTATTGGCAAATTAGTTACATACTTATTAAAATAATGAATGGTGGGTATCTGTTACTAATGATTAATTGCTATTTTTATAAATGTAGATCACCGGGTTTCTGAGCTATTTTTGTATTTATTTTATTTATTTATTTATTTTTTTTGCATTCATGTAATATTTTCGTTTAAATATTTCATTTAATATTCAGATATTTTTTCCTTTTTAATTTTATTTCAGTTTTGCTACCATTAAAAATGTGCCTCAAAAACAAATAAAATCTCTACAAACTATAGGACTGATTTATTTCATTTATTTATTCCTGTATTCAGGATTAGAATTTACCGTAACATTTCTTATGTATCATAAATTTGGTTATACCTCAATGGATCAAGCGAAAATGTTCTTGACAACTGGTATTTATAAATCTATCTATAACTTAATTTATATTATACTAAAAACATTTCAATTTGTTTTTTTACCTCAACAGGTTTGATAATGACTGTATTACAAGGTTCTGTGGTAAGACGTCTTCCTCAACAAAAAGTTAAATCCTATGCTGTCTTTAGTTTATATCTTTTGGTTCCTGCTTTTATATTAGTGGGTCTAGCTCACTCTGCTTTGGTGCTTTACTTGGGCATGATTTTATATGCTATATGTAGGCAAACAATTCTATTTAAATTTTTTTAAATTCCTTTTAAAAAATTTAAAAATTTATTGTATTTTTTAGCTACTGCCTTTAGTGTCACCTGTTTAACAACTTTGGTATCTAAATATGGTAATGATGATCAAAAAGGTTCTGTTTTAGGTATATTCCGTTCGTTAGGTGCTTTAGCACGTGCTGTGGGACCCGTAGTGGGTTGTATAGCTTTTTGGTGTATAGGCTCTCAAATGACTTATATTTTAGGTGGCCTATTGTTGCTCATACCTTCATATATTTTACAAAAAGTACAATTATAATTTCTTATATATTTATATATCATTTCAAATTCATATTGTTATTAGCTCTGTTTTAAAACTTTTCAATTTAAAACATTTAAGAAGAATTTAAGAAAAAATTTTTCTTAATTATATCTGCTTAGTTTTAGAATAGAGCTATTGTTTCATTATTATATATAATTTTTTTTTAATATTTTTTATATATAAATTCTGTATTATATACAATTAAAAAACTGTATTATATAGTACTTAAATTATTTTTATAAATCTTATACATTTCTTTATATGTAAATTTTCCATAAAAAAATTATTTATTCAATTTATATGAAATATAAAGAGATTATTATATAAAATAAAATTGTATAACTTACTGCACTAATGTATTGAAATCAACATTTACAATGTGGTTACATATACAAATGTTATCAATAAAATAACTCATATAGAATATCTAGATTTTTGCTATTATTAATATTATTGATATATGAAAATCTAATAATTAATTATAATATTTCTGCCCTTTAATTATTATTAGAACCTTCCTTTATTCATTATTGACTGATATGCCCAAAAAAATTCTTCACCATTGAACATCTAAACGATCATTTACTCAATCATTTTTTGACTCCAATCGAAATGAAGGCCGTTGTCCAAATGGTGAAAAATATATCTGACAACACAAATCAGTTTTTAGAAAAGAAAATTATTTATTATTAATAATACAAGTTGTATTTTAACAAAAAATTATTCAAAAGATAGACGACAATTGAAACCTTAGGTTAAATGTGAAATTTTGCATAAAAAATTCCAATTCGTGGTTAGATGGCTGCCGACCTTACTAGTCGTCTTCACGTAACATAAAAAAACATCATTAAGGGCCTTATTCTGTAAAACGAAACGAAAATTCGTTCCGACAGTTTGTATTGAAAACAACAAATAAATTTGAATTTATTTGTTGTTTTCAATATAAAATTTAGAAACGTATTTTCGTTTCGTTTTACAGATTAAGGCCCTAACTTGAATTATGTCCTCAGTTGAAATAATGAATTGCAAATGAAAATTTCGACTCATCGAAAAAAATTTTAAAA
>MINK01173078.1:0-16902 GCA_001735545.1 Phormia regina
TTCAAAATCCATTCTGCCAAATCTAGCAGAAAAAATGCTAAAATGGCAACACTGTTTGTTACTTCAATTGACAAAAATTTCCTACAGGGGGCCTATAACAATATTCAAAAATAATTGAAATCAAAAGAGAAAAAAATTGGCAAGCGTTAAAAAAAATGTCAGAGGTATTATATTCAGAGTCCCCTTAGTTCCGCTCCTGAGGGCTATGTCGTGTCCCCTTCCAAAATTAACATTGTAAACTCCTTGGCTACTCTTATACCAAAATTCATACAAATCGAATCAGCCAATTTTAATTCTACATTGGGGTGTAATATCATCATATATGGAAATACTAGATCGATGATCATTAACGTAAATGGTCATCCTATTCCTATCATCTTAGAAACGTTAGAAATATGTTTTTAGCGATATCCTCTTTCATAATTTCAAATATGTTTAAATATAGGTAGCAAAATGAAATTTGGAACACCCTAATAAGTGTACACATATTTATTTATACTTTTCTTACTACAGCCAATCGTATAAACAGTGGGCAGATTGCATTATAAAAGGCTCTTCTTCAGTACTAAACTTATTGTGATGAATCTTATAAGAGATACGAAAACATTTGCTTATATTACAGTATTTCTTATGTATTTAAAGACATTGTTTTTAATAAAAATTATAGAATTTATACCCAGCGTCGAAAACATGGAGATATATTGGGTTTTAAATTCCGTATTTAGCATGTCGAAAGAATCATTTAAGACCCCATAAAATATATAATCACCCTGCATGAAATTTGACCGATTATACCTTTTTTTCACGTTTTATTCTTAAATATAGTGAATTTTCTAACATAAATATTATCTGAAAGATATGTTTAAAAAAGCAATGTACAGTGGGACAGAATGAAATGTTTTTTTTTTTTTTTTTTTCAAAAATTAATCCTATGATTTTTCGTCAGAGCACCGACGATATATTTATTTTTAAAAACAAATGTTAATTGTAACGATTGCCACTCATACCACTGTTTCATGTCTATTTATCATAAACCTCTAAAATATCTTATTTTTATTTTTGTACAATTATTTTTTTGGTTTTATGATTTTCAAGAGAGTTTTTCGAATTGAACATTAAACTCTATTCGTTTTTTTTTTTCTTTATTTTACTCCTCATTTTCATTTAGATGAAGACATACATCTAAATACACGTACATTTATTTTACCATCTGAACTGGAAGAAGTGCTGGATTTAAGTGCAGCTCGCTTAAGTGTTGTTCGTGATAATTTGGAATTCGCTTTGCGGTAAGTATCACAAATGTAGGCAGGAACATTTTATGCATTAAAAACAAAATGTTGTTAACTGTAAAGGGTTTACGCTGACAAAGTAAATTAATGTTTTATAACCAAAACTAGCTTTCTAAAATTTAAATCAGATACATGACATATAAGGCTGGGTTATCTTATTTTCAATTTATGTATGAGTATATGAATATGTCCTAAATATTTGTCATTAATATGAAAAAATATATGCAAAAATTTATATCTAGTGTAAACACTTTACTAAACAACTCTTTATATAAGTAATACTAAATTTAGCTTGTATTTTACTTTTTTTTCTTTACTCTAAATTAAATTTTATTCATTCATTCGCATTCATTTTGTTTATCGCAACAGTGAAAAACGTATTAAATTCGAACAATTAATTTTATATGAAAAACGTCGTATGGATGGTTTTCGTGTTAAAGAAACACGTGATGTTCTTACT
Source organism: Phormia regina (assembly GCA_001735545.1). NCBI lineage: Eukaryota > Metazoa > Arthropoda > Insecta > Diptera > Calliphoridae > Phormia > Phormia regina. The sequence goes on from MINK01173078.1 coordinate 1,750, forward strand.
TTGGATGAGCTTAAAGAACGTGTCGAAACTGTCGATGAATTATTTGATATTCTTGAGGTATGTTCTGAACAGACCCAGTCTCCCACTCACTACAATAACATCTATTCAACCATTAATCTATGTATTAGATTGTATATACCTATTTTCATGCAATTTAGTATGTTTTTGGTGTTTTAGTTTTTTTTTTTAGTTGTTTACTATGATTTATATGACTTTTTTATGGCATTCAATTGGTTATACGTTTGCTTGTTTGTGTTTTTTTTTTTTTTATTATAGAACTTGAGCCGCGAAGCAAAAGCAATTAATGTTGAAGAACAATTGCTGCAAATAGATGTTTCACCATTTACGACACTAATAGAAATTGTTGAAAAAATGGAACCCATTGAGAAACTATGGAAAACAGCATATCAATTTGAAAAGGATCATGCAATATGGTGAGTAGAAAATATTTTTTTATTTAATTGGTTTCTTAGCAAAACTGCAGATGTGAATTATATGATTAATATGTATGATGGGGTATTTACAAATGTATGTTTTAGGAATTTATACTTATTGTTAAAAAAATAGAAAATTTCATTATTAAAAAAAAGTTTAAATTTATCAATAAAAAATTTTAAGGCAATTCAAATAAATAATTTTTAACTTTTCGAAAAAAATCATATTCTATTTTTTCTTAATTTTTATATAGGATAGACCTATTAAAACATAAATTATTTGTCATGAATTAAGATAATTATTTAAAAAGATTTTCATTTCCATGAATTATTTGATTTTTCAATTCTAAGCAGAGTAAGAAGAACGTTAATTGTTTTAATCGTTCTGAACATAATTTTTATCAGCGAATTTAACCTTTAAAACGACTTTTATTTTTAAAATAATTTTATTTTGTGTTTGCAACTTTAACTTTTAAAAATTGCGAATATCTTTTTTAATTATTGTTATACTTATTGTTACTTATTGATTACCCAATTCGTGCATAGTCTTACAGGCAAAAATATATGCCATTAACGTAGTAGCGAAGCGAATTCAGGAATTTAACTTCTGCGCTTCGAACATTGATATATATGTGGACAGCCTTGCAGCAATCAATTGTAAGATCAAGATGTGTTGACGACTGTATATGCTCCTTAACTCAGCTAAGACACTTTCGGGTGAAGCTGGTTTGAATTCCTGGCCATACAGGTATACGAGGTAAAGAAATGGCTGATTAATGCGCAGTAAACGCACCGTATTTTGACGAGGCTCTCGCTTGCGTCTACACCATCACCACCTTCGTTTCTGCAACCAATACTCTTGACGAATAGGCGGTAAATGAAATCGAAAACAGGTGGTCCTCAATCATCACTTGTAGACTATCAAGAACTCTCTGGCCACTCCGGTCTCGAAATAGAGCTAGAGCATTACTATCTCTTGATAGATCATTTATAAGAATTCTAGTAGGCATAATAAGAGGGCACTGTATGAACGGAAGCATGTCGGAACATATGGGTTACCTAGGGAATAGTTTTTGTAGAAGTTATTTAGATGAGGAATAAGAGGTATCCGTACAACACTTGTTATGTGCATGTCCAGCACTAAAAAGGGCGTAGACTGAGACACCTCGATAGACAACTCTTTCATGATCTGGATTGTATCAATGACAAGCCATTTTTAAATCTGATTAGATTTGTTAGGAGTACGGGTTGGTTTAAGGATAGACCAACGGAAAGTTAAAATTTTTGTTTATGAAAAGGGAGATGAGTTTTTCTTCTCATAGCCCTTACCCATCACAAGGAGCTTAATAGCCTCCGAGTGCACTCGCTATAGCGGGCGACCATTATAACCTAAACTCTTGTTAAAAAATAGAGAATTTCGTTAAAAAAAAAATTATTTAAATAATTTAAACTTAACCTTTTCCAAAAAATCTTTTTTCTTACTTTTCAAATATAATACACCTATTTAAATATAAATTATTATTTCTCTTGAATTGTTTAAAAGAAATTGTCATTCATAAGGATAAATACTTATTTATTTACATAAAAAATTCTAAAGACGGTATTTTTATATTCTGAAAATATTATATATTTTCTCCATATGGATATAAAATTTCAAGTTGGAGTCTTATTTAGTTTAGGAGTTATGGACAAAAATAAACTCCTATTATTAATAAATCCTAAACTATAGAAAATAAAAAAAATTAATTTTACTGTAGTTTTAAAAACAAGGGGGGTTATTGTGTATTTCGATTCGAAAGAAAACACATTCGAATTTCAATGTATAAAGTATACAAATTCGAACGAGTTTCCTTTCGAATTTAGTTACAAAATAACCCCCAAGGACATTACCTAAAAATAATATATAGTGAGTTAATTTAGATCGAAAGTTCATATGTCAAAATAAGACTTATAAGAAATAAATCATTATACTTTTTTAAAATGTCAAAAAATATATAATATTAATTATTTTTAAATACGTGCCCATAAAAAAATAATTTCAAAATAACTTTTATGAATATTTTAAATTTTACATACAAAAAAAAAAAAGCTCTTTGTGTATTGAGCTTTATAACTCCTAAACCAATAAAGGCTTCACCTTGAAAATTGGCACTAATATATCACTATCAATATATGTATTTTTTAACAATTTTAAAATAACGTTTTTGGAGACATTAAGCTTTAATCATTATGTTATAAATTTTGACCTTTGAACTTTCGTAGTAAATAAATATTTTAATTATCCTTTTAGAGCAAAGTTTCTTTAATGGGGGTCATTCGGACATTCGTCGGGGTTCGCGAAGAGATCCTTAATAATATTCGCGAAAACAAATTTTTTAATGCAAATATTACGTAGATGTCCAAATAAAAATTCGCGCTTCCTATGCAATGTCATAAGTGGGTCGCGAAGCAAGACCTTCCTGATTCCTATATTTCTCTTTGCTTAAAATATTTGATTCAATATATACGGCAACACCGCCTGCATTGGAAGATCTATCCGAGCAATAAAGACGATAGCCAAGTAGATTGTATATAGTATTACTGACATCTTGGTAAAACCAGGTTTCTGAGATACATACTATATCTATATTAGAATCTTCAAAAACTAGCTGAAACTCATCCATTTTGTTGTTTAAGCTCTGAGCATTTATATGGCAATTTTTTAGACCTGGGGAACTTTTAGATATTACTCTGACCATAGTGTTGAGATTATCTTTGGAGTCCACAAATATACAAATATACATATTTTTGCTTTTATGTGATGAAATTGTAATTAAAATTTTACAAGATGTTTGGTCTCATATTTTTCAGAAAATCTTGTATATATTGCAAGGTACGGAAACAATCGTATTACGAATTTATTTTTCAGTTTTTATTCGCTTTTTGAGATTTTGTTCATAAATTGAAAAATAAAATTCACTTTTGGATTACATTTCTATTTCCCACTTTTTTTTTAAATTTGAGTTATGTATATGTTTAAATGGCTTTAAATATTTACATCAAAAAAAAAAAAAAAAAAAAAAAAAAAAAAAAAAAAAAAAAAAAAAAAAAAAAAAAAAAAAAAAGAAGAAGAAATTGTTATAATAATTTTAAAACATTACAAAAACAGACTTTTGATTCGAGGGAAAAAATATTTGATGGCAAAAATTATTTTAGGACAAAAATATACTATTATGGTGATCGCGGACAACAAAATATTTTATGTCGGTCGTATAAACAACCGTCATAAAGTTAAAATATGTAAGGCAACTGCTTTACTTATTTTAATTTTCTCTTATTGGAAAACATGTATTTACATACATGCATACACACTAGGGTATCCAATTAATCAGGGTTTCAGATTAATCGGTTTATTTGACAAATAATTACTTGAGGTTTTAAGTTTATCGGTTAATAACCGATTAATGCCAAATTATTCGATTAACCGAATTGCTTTAGTAATACATATTAGTCATATAAAAAAAAATACTGTTTATAAAATTTAATCTATTGAAATAGTTATTTTAAGACTTAATGTAGATAATAATGTAGATAATATGGGGTCTATCTTAATAGATCTATCACCCATTTGTTTCAAAAAATTGGAATTTAGGCATAATACTATAAATGCTACTCAAGTTTTTCTATTTTCTGTATCAGTATTATATCTTGTTATAAATATATAATCATATTCATAGTCCTATTATCCTGTCGGATTCAAGGGAAATAATATTGCCATTTATAACATTGTAATCTTTCAATGTCGCATTTTGTTAAGTAAGTAATAATCTAAACATGGGATCCAGAAATAGTGCGAAGTCGGATGATTCCAATAAATGTTCCATTTTGGATATATATTTGACGATAAAAAAAGTCATGAATAGTGAAAGACATTGAGTTTGTAATAATATTTTGGTTATATTTATGATTGCTGGAAACGTATATTATACTATTTAGAAATGATGTTGACATTAATTTTGAATTTGAAATAAAAAATTTATTAAATTATAAAACCAAAAAGCCAGATTACGGTTAATCGGTTTTTCGACTAAAATTATTCGCTTTATTTGTTATTCGAAAATAGACGGTTTTCAATTATTCGAACAGTTAATCGACCAAAANNGTTAATCGACCAAAATTAATCGCATGGCGGTTAACCGATTGAATACCCTAATACATACATACATTCAATAAAAAATAAAAAACACAATTAACTACCTAAACATTATTTTGTTGTTTTATGAAAACAAAAAAAAAAAAACGTGCAGTCATCACAAATAAACAAGTGCATGTACAAACGTCTTAAACATCCACTCATCTTTCATTCAATATAAGTCGACACATCAACATATACCATTATTCATGACTTGAATTTAATAAATTCGTTTCGGATTAATTCATGAATAATATTTTTATTTGCGAAAATAAAATTAGTGATCTTTGAACAAATTTAAAAAAAATCGTTCTAAAAATTAGGATAAAATCTATGTTACGAACGAATAAAAAATAAAAAAATGAGCGTTCTTCCTACTCTGATATTGAAAACAAATCTAGAGCAATGGTCGGAGTTGAGAACTATCTTTTTAAAAAAAATAAATAAAAATCCTATCGCTCCCCTTAATAAAATATCAAATACAAATGTTTATTTACTGTGATATTAATGATCCATGAACATAAGTACCCAACGTTACTGAAAAAATTCGCGTCGCAAAAATCTTATATTTTAATTTATTGCCCTGTGTAGTACTTAGCTTTATACAATTTCTTGTCAGAAAATCAATAAAATATAACGAAATTATATTACTGTAGATCTTTTATATTAATTTCATTTACAAATCTAAAACCCTTTAAAAATTAAATAAATAAAATTCTTATTAATGAAAAACTAACCAGTAATGTGTATAAAGAAAATTTATTAGCATCTAAAGAAGACATTAACCTTATTTTTGCCTTTCTTTCTAGTTATTTGTTTTCTCTCTTTTCCTTTATTATTTATTCCTACTTATGTGTTTTAAAGAAGAATATTTTATCTAAAATAAAAATTTATACTGACAAAAAAATACTAAAAACTAAACTATTCATCTTCAAGAATCATGAAGATGATGATTCAAGATGAAAACTCAACAATCGTAAAAGTAAAAGAGCAAAAAAAAAAAACAACCTTAAGTAAACATAAAAGAAAGCCTATCAGATTTTAAAATCTTTTACATCTTGTTTTAAGTTTAAGAAAATAACTAAAAAGTCAGAAAATAAAAAAACAACAAAAAATATATAGTTATACGAATATTTAGTCATAAAAATGCAATCTACACTTTACTATCCATCTATAAGCGAAAAAAAAAAGAATATCTAATAAAATGTTATAAGAAATAAATGCATACACTTACATTATTATGCATACACCTACAAACATACATACAGTGGGTGTTTTGGTTAAATTGCTGAAAATCAAGTGGTGTGACAAAATAGCCTTTTTTTCCCCAGTTGTGTTCCTTTTTTTTCTTTCTTTCTTTCCTTGTTTTTTTGTCTACATGATGTTGAAAATTGTTAAAGCCAGCATCCAGTATCCATAGTCATTCTGGTGATATACAATTGACCTCTTTACATTTGAAAAAGCAATACAAGCATGTTCGGCTAGCGGCAAATTTGAGCATGATTTACAACATTTCTTTCCACTTTTGTTGTTGTTGTTATTTTAGTTCTTGTTGATTTTTTTTGCAGTTTCTTATTTTAATTTTTTTCAATACTGGTTTGTTATATGCATTTCTATGCTGTTTTTCATTTTTCTCTTCTTATTTTCATTGCTCTTGCAAAAATAACTTGCAGTGTAATGATAAAGGTACAGTGGTTTAAGGTATTAAAAAAATATATAATAAATTTATTTAAAAAGAAAAACATTGCTTGGGAGTCACGAATATCTTTTATATCTACCAACAAACTCAAAATGAAAATGGACCGAATAGGACCAGAGGAAATAATTTTCCATAAGAAGAATTACAACAACGTTTTAACATTTTTTTTAAAATAACTTCTTCAAAAGCTTTCATAAGTTCAGATACAAATAGAATAGAAAGAGCGGAAATTGTACCTCCCATAGAAAGCAAACATTCTTAACGGCTTATCTAAAGCAATATTATAATGAGAGCCCATAAATTTTCTCAAATATGGTCCCAAAACGATTTTTTTTTTTTGAAAATAACTCTGTAACTTTAGAACTGCTGGATAAATTTGAATGGAATTTCACATGGGTAATCCTGAGGTGTATGGCAATAGATTTGAAAGAGGACAGGTTCGAAACGGGTCTGGGGAACGATGGGTGAACCTCTTAATTTGGTAACCTCGGGTATGAAAATTAAAAAAAAAAAAAATCTCAAAAATTTCATTTACGATTTTGTTCCTTTTTATTATTAGACATATGTGGACCAAAGTAAAACTTTTGCCATTGTTTTGACATATTTTTTTTTTAATTTTTTAACTTGGAGGGTACAATTTGAATTCTAAAATTTGTCTAAAATATTTTCTGGTTTATGTAAAAAAATTCTAAACAATTTTTGTGCAAGGATCTCATTATTTTGGATTAGAAATTTGGAAAAAAATTTGATTTTTTGAGATTTTTTTTTTTCAAAAGGTGGTAGTATTTTTTTTACTTTAAAATCCTTTATTTTCTTCAGGACCATGCATTTTTTCCTGTTTCTAAAGGAATGCTTCATTTAAATGCATGCAAAAACAAATCCAAGAGCACTTGGCGTAACAGTCTCTTCGCTAGCCCTATCGAAATTTTGTTAATTTTAATATTTGTGTTTTTAGTTTTTTGTGGAGCACAAAAATATCAAGGCTGATATTAAAATAAAAATACCTTAAAAAGTTACTATGTACAAAAGTTTTTCGTTTTTTGATCAATTTAAGGAAAAAATTAAGATTGAATATTTGATTATTTATATACTAATATTTTTCAAGTTATAATCTTTCCAACTATACCAAATACTTGCGTAAATACTTTACACAATCGTTTAATAACTAACTGGAACTTTGCCCCTTTTCGGCAAAATTTTGCACATTTTTCTTCATTTCTATGGTAAATGTGTGCTGCAGCACACTGTTTTTTTTAAATAATTTTGTGTAACTTTTGAAGGGATAAATATATTTCAATGAAATTTGATATAGTTATTGCTGAGGTATTTTTACTATTGTTTTGGAGAAGCATAAGTTTCTAGGTGGTCTTAGGGCAGGGGGAGGCTCTTCGAAATTGGTCAACTCGGATATTATATATTAAAATAATTAAGGGAGTTGACCACTTCCGTAGGTTCTACTTCCGTTCACTGAACTGTCAGATACTTGCGCTCCTCCAGAACAATTGACAAACACCTCAGAAATAATTGTGTGAAATTTCATTGAAATATATTTATCCCTTGAAAAGTTACACAAAATGATTTAAAAAACACTTTGAAACATACATCCATAAGAGCACAGCCATTTCAAGGGTTTTTTTTTTAATAATTTTATTCTGGCATTGTTCCTTTAATAATTCCTTCCTTCGGTCCTTTAGAAATAACTTATCTAAAATAAATTCTTTTAACCATGGCCCGAAGAAGGGAAAAAATGATACTAATTTTTGGACTGAAAAAAAAATTAACTACATAAAAACTCCCACATTTTCGTACTAAAATGCTCAAAATCATAATCCGAACAAATTTTTACACAAAATCTAATTTATTTAAATTTGGTTTTTATTCTGGTCCAAAAATACCCCATCAATATATCTAAACATTTATGTACCTCTAACTCACTGTGACAATGTGGTGATAATGTAAATGTTATTTTTCTTATTTGTCTGTATGTGTGTGTCTTTGTATGGCTGTTTTATTTGATTTTTCTACTTCTAGTCAATGTTGATACTGATGCCATTTTATACTTGATGTATTTTTACAGGATGTACCAAAGATTCCAATGTTTAAATGCGGATGCCATAGCAGAGGAAGTCGAAAATATGCACCGGGTAAGTAGGAAGCAATTGATGAAAATAACAACATGAACGAACAAGTCAGGAGAAAAATAAATATAGCACTGTTCTATAATATTAGAAAATGAACACAAAAAAAAAGATGGAAAAAATTAGAAATAGAAAAAGGAATTTATACCGGCAAAACTATTATATGGTACCACATGACGACCTAGGGAAGAACAAATGAGTAGAGAAAGTATTAGAATCGTGTGTATTGGTTTAATAGTTATTTTGACTTAGTGTTTGCCATTGGGTCAAATAAATTACGTGCATGATTTACTTTCACTTAAACTTTCGAAAAAAAGATAAATAAGTTCGCTAGAACTTTAATTTTTGTAGGAAATAAAATAAATTATAATTAAACATTATCAACTTAAATTTCATTAAAGTTTTCCATTTTTCCTCTTTATGACTTCCAGTTAAGTCAGCCAGCATGACCATTAATATTGCAGTAAAAGAGTAACATTATCATAACATTACTATAGCAATTGCACCTCAGCACACAGCAAAAACATAAAAAAACAACAATTGTCAAACAAACTGTTTTCCATAGAATTCCTGTTGGTGGCTTTGTTTAAAACTCAACAGTTTTTCTTTGTTATATCATGGTTTTCCTAATATTTTTTTATTTTTCTTTTTTTTCCTCCATTTTTATTAGATTGTCTACAAACTCTCACGACAGTTGGCTAATAATCCCACGGCTAAACGTGCAGCGGAACAAGTACGAGTAAAAATTGAGAAATTTCGTGTCTATTTGCCCGTATTGGATGCCATATGCCGTCATGGCTTAGAACAACGCCACTGGGATATGATTTCAAAATTTTTAGGCAAAGATTGCAATCCAGATTTGTATCCTTCCCTTAAGGATATGATAGATTGCGGAATTATGTCCATACTGCCACAATTGGAAGAAATTTCAATAGCAGCTGGCAAAGAATATGATTTAAATCAAGTATTAGATGGCATGCAAAAAGATTGGAAAGATGTTTGCTTTGATGTTTTGCAATACCGTGACTCAGATACACATATTTTAGCTGCTTTAGATGACATACAAACACTGCTAGATGATCATATTATGCGTACCCAGGCCATGAAAAGATCTCCCTTTATAACGGCTTTAGGCTCTAAGGCAGACGATTGGGAAAACCGTTTAACACTTATACAAAATATAATAGATACCTGGACGTCGGTACAGATTACTTGGATGTATTTGGAGCCCATATTCTCTTCAGAAGATATAATGCGTCAAATGCCTTTAGAAGGTCGCAACTTTAAAGCTGTAGATAAAATTTGGCGTCGTATAATGCGTAATACTGTGGCCGATTTACATGTTATGGCTGCCACTGAATACCCAGATATGTTGGAAATATTTCAAAAAGCTGTTGCAGATTTGGAAACCGTACAGAAGGGTTTAAATACTTATTTGGAACAAAAGAGATTGTTTTTTGCACGTTTCTTCTTTCTCTCCAATGATGAGTTACTGGAAATTTTATCGGAGACTAAAGATCCTTTAAGAGTTCAGCCTCATTTAAAGAAATGTTTCGAAGGTGTAAGTAAATAGTGGGAAACTGTTTAAAGTTCTTTTACGCTATTTGCGTTCTTATTAGTATTTAGTCACTTAAATTTGTTATAGAAAGATGTTTACATAATTTATTTCAGATTGCAATGTTAACTTTTGATGATAGCATGGAAATAACTCAAATGATCTCCGATGAAGGTGAAAAGGTATCTTTAGTAAGAAAGATTAATCCACAATTGGCAAATGTAAGTGTATAATACTTTTAACAAATACTTTAGGATAATATTTGATAGTTATCTAGAAATCGATTGATCTTTTATTGATTTTTGTCCTTATGTGCAATTTTAGCTTAAAAAGAAAGTTGATTTATTTCGACATTTTGTGCAACGATACACAGTGGTTCCGAAGCGCTTTTTTTTGGGAATAATTCAGTTACTTCTTAAAATTCCGAAGTTTCTAAATAATGTTACATGTTAAAACCTAAATCGTTTTTTAGTTAATTTTGAGGAGCATAACTCATTAATAAGTCATAAGGGTAGAGACCAGACCTCCTAATTTGTTCATCTAGATTAAGTAACTAATTGTATTAATAATTTGTCGGAAATTCATTTATGATTTGAAAGTAAAACTTATTTCTAACTTATTTCATTTAGATTAAGATATATTTAGATCGCAGTAATTAAAAAAAAAAAAAATTATAAAGTTTTTTTTATTTAACATTTTCTAACTTTGGATACTAATTTATGCTCTAAAATTTTTGGAAAATTTCCTCTAGACTTTTTGCAAAATTTTTATATTATTATATTATTAATATTACTGCGACAAAAATCATATAAACCATTGTTAGGGATTTTGTCCGAAAAATGGATAAATATTTCCTTGCTGCAGTCTACAGAATGTTTTTAAATCGGCGTTGCATCGAAGATTACCATATGCTGCTTTAACTTATAAAAAATTTCCAATCCAAGCACAGTGATTCCGAACGCTAATTTGTTGTTTTTAAATCTGTATATCTTAATTTACTGTTAGGATAATTTATGTTACCCTGTGATATAAATTAACTTGATTTGAAATATTTTTTTAACATATTTGTAAAGTGATTAAAAAAAGTCTTAATCATCTAAGTTTACTCTTACAGTTAAAAAATATATCCCCATTATCCCCTGCCTTCAAAAATTGCTGTTCAGTAACTCTTAAATTACTGGTCGGATCAATTTGAAATCTATGAGAAAAAAAAAAATTCAATTTTGTAAAAATGTGATATATCACTCTCAAATTAAAGCCCTTTTAGCTTCGTCTCTGAGTTCTTATGGGCCCTTTTCCAAATTTTATTTTACACACTTCTCTGCTACGCTTATAATAAAGTTCATGTAAATCCAACCAACCTATTAGAAATTACAGATTTATTTCTAAAATCATTTTTATTAGAACCACTTAGCATTGGTCGAAAACGGTGAATTTTAGAAAAAAAGTTTCATTTGTATCGATTAATATAAAATGATTAATTAATTTAAATTTACTGATGATATTTAATCAAGAAATAGATTTAGATTGATTTGACATTAAATAGCTTCCCGCACGACCGGCCAAAAGCAAACACAGAGATGTAGATTATTAACAAAAATTTTGCGTTTGTCCCCATTATGAAATGAATAATCATTTCAATAAAAAAGTCAAATTTTGAAACATGTTTTTCATCGAAATTTATATTGCTTTCAAAAAATAATTGGAATACCCACTTGTTTAAATTGTATTAGGTGGTGGTATTAACGTGATATCTCAAAATATTCACATTTTTTTCGGTTCATAGTCTGAAAAAATTTCATCATATATGTTATTTAAAAAAGGTGAAACTCTAAATATCCTAGTATTTAATTAAACATTTCACTTGGTGATTAATTCCTAATGTCTCACCGATAATGTTTTCGGCTACACATTAATCCTTTATACTGCAAGAATGAAAACTGATCAATCAAGATATTTTTCTGTAAATATTTTCAGATGATCACTTCGTATTAACTTAAGACAAACATTTATTTAACAATTTTAGTATTTACGTAACTAAATGTAAATCCTTTACATTTTCTATTCTTTTAGGGTCTGGTTGAACTCTGGCTTAAAGAGGTAGAGTCCACCATGTTGGACAGCGTCAAAGAGCAAATGAAATTTGCTTGGGAGGATTATTTTATGGTGGAACGTATACAATGGGTGGTATCCTGGCCAGGACAGGTAGTACTTGGTATATCATGTATGGCCTGGACATATGAGGTAAAATTTAAGCAATTAAATTTATTAAACTTAACTCACAAATATAAATAATTATTTCAACAGGTAGAGGAAGCTATAGAAAACCATACATTGCCACAATATTTAACGAAATCTACAGAACAAATTAAAGAATTGGTCAATTTAGTGCGTACAGATTTAAGCAGTAATACCAGGATAACCATAGAAGCCTTAATAGTGCTAGATGTGCATAGTAATATATATATATATATTATTTGAGTTAAACAAAATAAAGCTATAAATATAAATTTAACTTCTAGATCGTGATGTAGTATCTTATTTGGTGGACAATAAGGTGATATCTCTTTTGGACTTTGATTGGATGTCACAATTGCGTTACTATTGGAAAGTAACCGAAAGTATGTAGTAGTGACCTTGATTTAAATAATAATCCATTTATTTTTTTAATACCTTTTAGAACGCGAAGAATGGGTTTGCGTTAGTATGGTGGTTACAGATGTTAAATATGGCATGGAATATTTGGGTAATACACCACGTCTAGTAGTAACACCACTTACAGATCGTTGCTACAGGTAATATTTTGTCCTAATTGCTAAAGATAACTTCCTATTAATATACAAAGGTTAAAGCCTCTAATATTTATATGAATATTGTTCTGGAAACAGCAAATATTATTTTCATATCAATACCCCACTAACACAACTTCTTAGTGTTTGTGTTTGAATTCAAACAGACATAAAATATACCCTGACAATTCACTAATATTGATATAATATATATTAAACAAAAATAACACATTTTCTTTGAATGAAAACTCATCAATATACATTTCCCTATTACCACTACAGAACTCTAATGGGCGCCTTGAAACTTTGTTTGGGCGGTGCACCGGAAGGACCAGCAGGCACCGGTAAAACGGAAACTTGCAAAGATTTAGCCAAATCGGTTGCCAAAAAATGTGTAGTATTTAACTGTTCAGATGGTTTGGATTATAAAGCATTGGGTAAATTTTTCAAGGTAAATATATTTAGCTAAATAAATTCGTTTAAAATAAGAGCTAACAATTAAATCTAATAACGACGTTGACGGTATTTCAAACGACGAACAGTTTTGTATTCATAACCATTCTCACCAAACCTCCAAAGACACAGAATCCTCCTCAGGTTTTCAGAAGATGGTCAATTCAGCAAAACTAGCTTCGGGTGTTACTTCCTTCAGCAGAGGAGGCCAAGTATTCGTTGGCATTTCGGAAACAGCACGACGTTGACAAGGTATTATCAAGACGAACATGTGTATTCCATAACACATCCTAACTCGCACTCAAAACAGCAGAAATCCTTTCAGGTCTCGTCCAGCAGTTTTTTAATTCAGCAAGACACTTCGGATGGTTACTGTCCTCAGCAGGGGGTCAAGTATTCTTGGCAATTGTCGGAAACATCACGACGTTGACGGTATTCAAACGACGAACAGTTTGTATCATAAAACCATTCTCACCTATACAGCGGAAAATCGCTCAGGTTCTTCTCAGCAAGTTTCTAATTCAGCAACAGCTTTCGGTGGTTGTTACTGGTCCCAGCAGGGGGCAGTATCGTTGGCATTTCAGAAACAATCACGACGTTGACGGTATTTTCAACGACGAACAGTTGTAGTTCATAACTGTCTCACACTAAACACACGGAAGATCCTCAGGTTTTGCGCAGCAGTTTTCAATGCAGCAACAGCTCGGTTGGTTAACTTCCTCAGAGGGGCAAGTATTCCTCGTGGCAACTTCTGGAAACATCCACGACGTTGACCGGGTATTTCAGAACGCAATGCGAACAATTTTGTATTCATGAACCCATTCTCGACGCAAAAACAGCAGACTCCTCAGGTTCTTGGTCAGATCAGTTTATTCAGCAACAGCTTTCGGTGGTTACTTCCTGTCAGGTAAGGGGGCAAGTATCGTTGGCAATTTCAAGAAACAATCACGACGAATGACGATATTTCAAACGATCGAAAACAGTTTGATTTGCATATCTATAGTCTCACCCAGCAGCGGAATCTTCTGGTTTCTCAGCAGATTTTCAATTCAAGCAACAGCTATTCGGGTTACTCCCGCAGTGAGTATTTCGTTGGCAATTCAAGAAACACATCACGACGTTGACGGTATCAAACGACTAGAACAGTTTTGTATTCATTAACATTTCTCACCCAAAACACATGAAGCCTCAGGTTCTCAGCAGTTTTCAATTCAGCATACAGCATTCGGTGGTTACTTGGATCTCCTCAGCAGTGGGGACAAGTTATTCGTTGGGCATTTCGGAACATGGCGGTCATCAGACGGACGGTATTTTCAATACGAACGAACAGTTTGTATCTCATAATCCATTCTCACCCACAACAGCAGACCTAGGTATTCTATCCGCAGTTTTTCAATTCAGCAGACAGCTTCGGTGTACTTTCCTCAGCCAGGGCAAGTTATTTCGTTGGCAATTCGGAAACATCACGACGTTAGGTATTTCAAACGAACGAACAGTTTGTATCATCGAACATTCTCCGCCTAAGACTGCGAGGTCCTCAGATCTTCAGAAAGATGTCAATTCAGCCCCAACCGATTCGCGGGTTACTTTCCTCACAGGAGGCAAGTACTCGTTGGGCAATTTCGGAAACATCACGGGACGTTGCAGGTATGCAAACGAGCACAACAGTTTTTGTAAGTCTAAACCATTCTCACAACCCTAAATCAGCAGATCCAAGTTCCTCAGCAGTTTTTAATTCAGCAACAGCTTGCGGGATGTTACTTTTCGTCAGCAGGGGCAGTTCGTTGATTTCAGAAACTCACGACGGATGACGGTATTCAAAACGACGAAACCAGTTTTGGGTATTCATAACATTCACTCACCAAAACAGCGGAATTTTCCTGGTTCTTCAGCGTTTTCAAATGTCCAGCGAGC
>MINK01173079.1:0-14926 GCA_001735545.1 Phormia regina
CGAGATTTCGATGTAGGAACACCCCTCAAACGATGCGTAAAAATTAGCTGAATATGGGACAAATATTAGAAAAAAATTTCAAATTGGTCTTCAGTTCCCTAAAAGCGATTTTAAAATCATGGGTTCCATACAATTTAGTAAAAAAAAAACGTTTAAATTTTTTAATCGAAATTGCTATCAAATAATTCGTAATTTTATGCTGGTTATGGAAAATATATTTTAAAAATTTTTCCAATGGGATTTTCTTTCGCTAGAACAATTTTTAAGGTATCTTGATGAACAATTTTACTATATTCCAATTTTTAAAATTTTATCCTTAAAAGGAGCAAAATTATAAAATTCTTAAATATTAAAAAAAAAAATATATCGAAATTTTTTTTTTTTTTGCATGACAATTTATAGACCAAGATTTCCGCGAAATTTTTTTAATATTTTATCTATAATTAGCTTAAAATTACGAATTTTTAGATTCCTATTTTAAGACTAAACTCAATACTATCTTTTGAGCGAAATGTTCTAGGCCCGTGACACTTAATAACTAGTAGAAAACTGAAGATCAATTTATTAATTTTTTTTTTCATTTTTTTTTCTCCTTTTTAGCTAATTTTACGCATCGTTTGGGGGGTTCTCCTGCAACATTTTTGTCTACCGGAAACTCTAATGCATATACATTGTATTTTAAACTTAAAACAGAAAAGATTTTTGAGTGTAACTTTCAGAATATTATTATATGGAATCTGTAACTGCAGCATGGGCGCCGCTACAGTGGGCCAACGTTGACTACCTCAAGAGACTTATAACTTTTACAATTATTAACCGATTTTTACATTTATGAATTCTTCTAATCAAGACAAGGATAAACATGCATATTGTGCTAAATTATCTCCTACGGTTTAAAAGATATTTAATTTAAAAAAATAAATTTCTCATTTTTGGCTTTGACTTTGGCTTTTGACGAATTTGTCCTATAACTTTTAAACTAAAATCTCTAAAATTTGTTTAAAAATATGCTGAAATTCTCTACAATTTTCTAAATTATGCTAATAAAAAAACTTTTTGTTAACTCAATTCGATATCAAAATTTCAAAGCCAATAAAGTAATTTTATATATTTCTTTTTAAAAAATTGTGTTCAAAAAGTTCAATATTTTTTAACATTTTCTGAAAAACGGGTCTGTAAGAAAAGGTGTAAGTTTAATTTTGAAAAGTTCTGATCGTTCTCCCTTTATCTAGCAGTGGTCAAAAAGCGATCAATTTTGGATGAGAAGTTGAAGTTTTTGAGTCTGTAAGAAAATTTATTATTGATTTTCGTACTTCTGTGCAATATGTTCTTAAAGGTCCTGCAAAAAATTATTACAGCCTACCGGTAAACTTAGACAATTTTCCAAAAATATGAATAATAATAACAACTTTGACTTCTAAAAATATATAGTAAAGTTATATATATTTTTCCGATTATGTTGATAACTTTAAGCATTTAGAAATTATTCAGTTTCAAATTTTTGAAATAAATCAACATAAACATAATTTGCATTTATTGGCATTTTTTCAAGAAAAGTGTTTTAAAAATTTTAAAATAGTAAAATTTATTATACATGGTTTTAAAGAAGATATATTTTCCTTCAAAATAACATATAACATGACTATTTTGTGTTTACAACGTTTCTGTTTAAAGTCATTAAAATTGATGAAATATGCTCTAAAATAAAGGTTTTTTATGAAAATATGACAAAATATACTGCTAAGTCCAAAATATGCTATAATGCATAAAATATGCTAAAATATGTTGTATTAAATTGCTGCCAAAGTTCATAAAAAAAAACGTATAAATATCTAACAGTTTAGTTCACTTAGAACTAAGGAAAACTTATGATTTTGCTTAGAAATTGAAATGTTAATACGATTGTACTCTTTTTGATACTATTTAATATTCAAAGTTACCGGAGTACTTTCTCCTTTGATACTATCAAATGGTTATTTTTTTATTCGATTTGAAAATAAATTTTCTATATATTTTTAAATAGAATCCTTATTTCTTTATAATCTAAACTTAAATCACTCTAAAATACGTAATCACTCACGAAGAAAAAAAACATGGTCACATTATGATCACCTCAACTATTCAACGATTGTACAACCATTTCTCTTTGATTTGGATAATACCATGTTCATGATAGCAACATTTATGATTCCGTTTTATCTTTCAATGATTACACACAATCAAAATTTTAATATGGTTCACTAAATCATAATATGTATTTAAACATTTTTGTATGAAATCTATATATGAAAAATCCAAACATTTAGTTATTTCTACAATTAAAAAGTTAATTCTAATTTAATTCCACAATCATTAAGCCAATATTTTTAGTCCTGTATTTTGTTAGTTTAGTTCAGATATGAATAAATATAAATTAATAAAGTTTGTTTTTATTTAGTATGATGAATGTATCACATATTGTGGTACTAAGGAATATAAGTATAAAAATGAGATTATATATATGATGAAATTAGTTCATATATATGAGAAAATGGAATTATAAATATGATAAATTGGGATTATTTATATGATAAAATTGGATTATATATGATAAAATGGAATTATATATATGATATAATTTGTTTATATTTATGATAACATGAGATTATTAAATGATAAAAACTTGATAAAATTGAAGGCAATATTTAAGAAAAGGTAATAAAATTTACTAAAAATTATTAGAATGGTTATAAACTTCACGAATAAATGATAAAATGGAATCATGATAATGATTACGTACAAAAATACTTATTGAAACCTGGAATCATATATTACAATCATAGTATGTTGCTCTTAGTTTACGGTCACCAGAACTATACTTTTTCTCTGCGTGATTATACAAATTTCTTCTTTGTGTCCTTTTATTGAAGGACTGGGTAATATTTATAATATTTTACGTGTAAAAATATATGATATCATTTATTTACTTCCTTCATTGTAATATGATTAAATAAAAGATATGAAATTTAATACTCTAAAGGTGAAAGAAGAAAGTACAATTGTATATTAATTTAGATACCAAAAAGTATTTTCATTATCCATTCCAAATTTAGCATATTTTTGGTTGTCGTGTTGATGAGTTTCACCGATTGGTGAGAATCTAATCTGCTACTTAAGCGGATTGAAATTAATAGGTTGCTGCTTTGTCGTTTGCAATTACAACCTTAACTTCGAAAAATTAGACTTAATCCTCTGCTAAACCAGAAATAGTATGATATTTGTATGTAAATTAATTAAAATTATTATGATATTTATCTTGAATTTACTTTAACTAATAAAAGATATTTGTTTATTCCCAAATTTCCAAAAATGGAGGCACAAATCTGCATTAAATCCAAAAGCTAGTAAAACACTTCAAACTAAATTCGTCTATCAATTGATTAAAAACATTCTTAAAACTTAATTTCATATAAAATAATTGTACTTTTGACCCTCGTATCACTATTAAATAATAAATAAATTTAGAAAAACAAAAAAAACACAAAAATAATTAATATTTTTAAATTATTATTCGAACATAAAAATCTTTTAAAGCCACTCAAAACAAGAAAACAAAATGAAAACCATTACGAAAAGTCATAAAAAAAGAAAAAAATATTTTAACAAGAAAATCAATTGGGCTACAAATTGAGAAGATCATTAATTTTGCCAAATACTCTAGCAAAATTATTAAACATATAGAAAAAAAACACATTTTGCTAATAATAAGTCAATTTGCTGTTAAATTTAACAAAAAAAAATCTACAACTAAAACGAATTTAAAATACCCTGCACTAGATTATAAATTTGAAATTAAAAATGAATTTGAAGAAAAACAAGTGTAACAAATCTTACAATAAACCACATGGAAAATTAATGGAAAAATCTTAAAGTGAATACAAACAAAAAAAGTATAACTTTAGCATTAATTAGTACAGCGACAAAATATCATAAAGCAATTTATTTATTTTCTTAAAGAAAAAAAAACGAAGAAAAATCTTTAACACTAAGTATGTGAAAAACATTTCCTGTTAAAATAAATAATTTTCCCCACCACTTGAGTAAGAAAGAAAAGAAAAAAAACACAAAATACATACCAACTCGAATTCGAGGCAAACATATAAAAATGTCTATTTCAAACTTAATGAGATAAATGTTAATGACGAATGTCTGTCAAGCATAAGAACATTTTACAATAAAAAAAAATAAAATAAAAACTCAACGGGGAAAACAATTCAAAAATATAGAAAATACAAAAAAAAAAACCGAAAAAGAAATTGAAAAAATATTAAATCAAAACATAAAACATTTTGCGGATGTATCGCTTAGTGGATACGAAACTCATCATCAGAGCAACCTCATCAATTTAAAAGTACAATCACTTACACATACACTCACACAATCATAAACTCGTGTACACATCATATTTAAAAAGAAATACATATCTTCTTAAAACACTCACTCATTCATTTAGCCAGTCAGTCAGTCCGTCAGATTAACAAAAAAAAAGAAGAAAACAAAAACATGAAATTCTATTTAAATCACGCACTTAATTAGTAATTTTTTTTTATTTTTTTTCTGATTTTTACTTCATTTTCATTTTGTTTCGTGTATTGACTGTATAAAGTATGAAATAGATTTTTTTATGAATGTTTTTACAATACCATTGATTATGAACACAGAATATTATGAAATTTTGTTTAAATTATGCCAAAATGTAAACACATTTCAAAATGTGAAAAAATAAACTCAAAAAAGATACTTTTCCTGCCATACGACAAACAATTTAATAAATAGAAAGAGGGGCCATAAGAGGCGCAATGTGTCAGTTATAGATTGAAAAGGGAATGAAATACAAACACCTTGTTCTTTTAATAACTTATAATTCATAACAGACTTTAGCTGTTTGTAGAGACCTAAATCATTCGTATTCTATACATTTAAAGAAGAAGAGGCAGCAGAAACATTAAAAAAAAAAACAATTGGCAGATGGGATGATAAAAATAGCAGAAAATTAATGTTGGATACTGTTTGAACAATTTAACGCCATCTAATGATAAAATATCTAAATACAAAGGTTATTTAAAAAGAAAAACTAATACAAACATTTCTTAATAAATCTAAAATTTTTATTTTTACTATGAGTTCATAACAAGGTCATATGCGTCTATGTCAGGCGCAGATCTAACTATTTTCTCAAATTTTATGATTTAATACAAATTTTCATTTTGGGATGGAAATTTCCCTTATTCCCACCCCGTGGATCCGCGCCTGGTCTATGCAAACTTTGTGATAAACTACAGGTCGAAATTTTAAAAATAAATAAGTAGAATTTTGATACACAGAATTTCATGCATGAAGCTTCTCAAATTAAATTATGATCAGTTTGTTATTTCACTTAGCCTCCATAATAAAAAATAAATGCCCTTAATATTATTCAAGCGTCCCATATAAAGCCCACTTCCGGGAATTACCCTAAAATCCATAAATAACATAATATAATATATGTTGCATATATATTATAAAGGTAACCGTCAACGTTTGGCCACAGGTCAAATATAAGACCCCTCCATGAACTTCAATTAACTTATAATTGTGTATTAACATATAATGGTCATACAGATGGGCTTTACCGACTATAATTTTCCTACTTGTTTTTCCATATGGTTAATTTTTTCCATATGATTTTGATTTTTTTTTTAGAAATTTACAATGACTATTCAAATCTTAACCAAAAATTTTAAAAAATATTGTTATTGTCACTGCAATATACAACTGGACTTAGAATGTCTACCTTTTTAAGCAAATGGACTTAGTATCTTCACCATTTTAAGCAAATGTAAAACTCAAATGCTAACAAAATACATTTCTAATGGGATTAATAATTCGACGCACTTGTTCGACTGTCCACTAGGGCGGGCCGAAAAAAATAGTTGTGCCTGTCACCCCTCAGAATGAAAAAATAGTTACTGAGGTTTCCAAAAATATAAAAAATTAATTTTTTGCCTTGCCCCAATATACCGCCCTTTTCGTATTATGTGTATAGCATCGTCATTTTAAGACCGATTCCAGAATGTGATATATTGTTGTTAACTGCTTCAAATTTCTCTTTGATGATTTTTGAATTTGACATCAAATTCAGATATTACTTCTGGTATTTCGGATACATCACTCCTAATTTTAAATTATTTTCATATATATTGAAAGCGGTATTTTGGGACGTGGCAAAAAAAATAATTTTGGCATTTTAGAAAACCTCAGTATTATTCAGTCCTTCATTCTAGGGGGTGAATGGCACAACTTATTTTATTTTTTGTATGGAGACCGACCCGCTCTAATATCCACTATATATTATTCTATGTTCATATTTATACTGATATTTCCAGTGGCGGGAGATTTTCCTTCGTTAGAACTTTTGTTGCTCTATTAACGGCTGAGAGTCGGAATTATAATAGATTTCATTTATAACAGCAGGAGATAAACAAGAGTTCCTGCTATTTTAAGTGAAAAAAATCTCTAAGTGCGCATAGAATACCTTGTCTTTTCAAGTATTTCTTTAGCCCATGTTCCCTATCAATGGTCGAATTCTCCTGATACTATTTAATAACATTGAAAACAGTTTGACAGCAGATATTTAATTATTTGGCCAATTATTTGCAGGACCAATTTGGATTTTTTAAAATCTTTATATTAGTAAAGAATACTTAGTCTTTTCCAATATTTTTTTTTTAGCCCATTGGGTACCTCAAAATGGAATCTTGTATTCGCCGTCCAGATCTAACTTATTGTTAGTTCTTAAGTTCGGATTATTTTTGTGTTTTCCAAAGTAGAATTTAACAGAAATTTAAAATCCAACTAAGTTTTACTTTTTTTTGTTTCCTTTTAACATCTTCAATATTTTTAGAATATTTCATGTCTGCTTTCTTTATCGAGAAATCTGTAGGTGTAGAAACTATAGCGGCTTTATATATGTTAATATATCAACTGGAGTTTGTTTTTCATATTCTTCACTTTTTAGAGAAATGTTTAGAGACAAGGGCCAATTTGTAAGTTATACAATGCAAGGATCGTTAGTGCATGATCTGACGAAAAAATGTGGTGAATAATCAACGTTTTTCATTTCTTATAACAATAAAGTCGTAGAGATTTGAGAATTTAATTGATATCTATAGCTGAATGTATTTATATGGAATCATGTTTTAAATAATTTCCTACATTTAGGAGTTCTTAGGCGACACCACCAAAAGTTCTGTTTTGCATCAAGCTTCTGTTGCCATAAGAGTAAGCAAGAAGCTTATAACTATTAATAGAATATCTTGGAGGACTATATATAGAGGATATTGTTGTACTGTTATCTGTAATATTTATTGAAATGGCCATTTTGTAATCTGGCATTGGAGAATAATTGTTATATTTACAAATTAATTTTGCTGTCCTTTGGAATCCCATACCATTGTGCGATATTCTGAAACAATACATTTGGGTAAAGTAGTCAATTTCAATGTACATCAATGTCTCGTAACTGCTAAAAGTGTTCATCTTCATCTTATGGACTTCATCTAAGGACTATATTTTTAATTTAGCATAATTTGCACATGAATATAATTTGATTTTGCATTAATTGTTGGTAACATATGCTGCAGCTTTATCATGAAAATGTTATAGGGTTCAGTTAGCTTTTCAATAGGACTTTGAGTATTCTAGTAAATAATGTCGCAAATTTTTTAAGTTTGCAAAATATAATAAGGAGAAAGACTAACCGGGCTCATAGCTTATATGAGTTCGAAAAATATAATTTTGTATAAATTTTTTGCACACTGAAAAAAGTCACCAATTAATAAATATATCAGAAAATAATTTATTCAATTAAAAACTTGTTAACATTTAAACCCCTCACCAAAATCATTATATCAATTAATAAAAACTTTAAAAAATTCAAAACAAAAGAAATGTTCCAATTCATAAATTTATTAAATCTATCAAGTCGATTATTAAATCTATCAATGTTCCAATTAATAAATTTATTAAATCTATCAAGTCGATTATTAAATCTATCAATGTTCCAATTAATAATTTTATNNTTTTTTAATTTTATTTCAATATATTTATTTTATGTTTATGGAAAATGAAACCAATGTGTTAATAGAAAAAAGACGATAATATATATTTTTTTTGCTGTGTAGAAAGAAGATCTTATATTGATCTATATGCAGATGCATTTTTTTTCTTTTATTTGTCTAGCTTGTGCTTTAAAAATAAATCTTTTGTGTATTTGTTAATATAAAGAAATATTGCTATTAAAGGTTTATTTACAAAAACTATTTAAATGTCAATTGTTGGCCAATTGTTGCAAGTGAAAAATAAACATTTATAAAAATTGAAAATTATAGCCAAGATTATTCAATTGACAATAAACAAACAAAATGATGTAGAAAATAATGAACTACCAAAAATGTATTAAATCAAAAAAATATTTTTGAAAAATAATTAAATATAATCAAATTGCTAAAGCCAACTATTAAACATCTTTCTGATTGCTTCAGAGAAATATTCTTGATTTTTATTGAAATATTACACAGAAAAAAATATTATTATTATTTCCAATTAACATCAAAATGTAATAAATATATTTAAGTAAAACTAAAGAATAAATTTCAGTATGATTTTATTTCTTATACACATTTTTAATTCATTCTTTCAATCACTTGATTGATTTAATTAATTTATTAATTAGTAATATATTTGTTTTTAATTTTTTACAGTTTTTAGTAATTGTTATAATCAATTTGGTGAAAGGTGCAAATTTGAACAAGTTTTTAATTGAATGAATTATTTTCGCATATATATATTAGTGACTTTTTTTTGATATTCAGTTTAGTATGATTAAAAATGTTACAGATTAAAATTATTCTCTAAATATTTATCACTACTCTTTCCTTAGAAAACTGCAATTTATCATTGCAACTGTAATATCAATGATGAAATCTTTCTTATATATGTATGTATATAAATTACATTTAAAATTTGATTACATTAACAATAATTGGCTAAATTCTAAAATGAAAAGAACACATCATTCATGTACATGAAATATAAAACATGAAAACATTTTCTAATTAGTTTCAAAAATTCTAATGCATTTCTTCGCAGTTCTAGGCAACAACTAATTATAGAAAAAGAAAAAAAAAAAACATTTCATATAAAACTACAACAAGATGAACAAGTGTTAATGGTTTAAAAATGATTGATAAATTTTGTAATGATTTGTGTAGGCAAATTAAAAAAATAATAAATTATTCATTCATTGATGGAAATGTTAGCAATACAATCAATATATAGAAATTTAAACATTTTATGAAAATTATGGTAAAATCGTTTTAATTTTCATATATATGTATATGAAAAAAATAACACATAAATATATATTTAAAAACATTTTATAATTTGTTTAAATAACACTTTCAGTTGTGTACTAAAATTAATAGGAAAAAGTTTATTATTATTATTAAAATTTCAATACATTTAACCTAATTTTTTATATTTTTATTCAAAATAAAAAAATAAGGAAATTGTTAGCAAAGCGTTGAAAATTTGTTTGATTTTTTTCGATATATATATTTATAAAAGAGTGTGTTAATGATTTATAATTTTCCTCTTTTAAATTGAAAATTTAAAAAAAATATATTTATTTTTTGTTTATCATTTATTAAGAATTTATGATTTATTGTTTTATACTCATAAAAGTGACTTAATGAGAAATGTATAGTTAATGCTATTGTAGCATTTTAAGAAGCTATTTTTAATATTTTTCAATAAAAAAAGAAAAACCACATTAAGAACAAAATAAAAAAAAAATTAAATAAAAAGAGGCGGTCGGCATCAGGCTACTTAATAAATTTTACGTTTCATTTTTTTATTCATTCTTTTTGATTATAAATAAAAGTATTTCGTATTGAAAGCATGTAAATATTATAGTTGGTTGGGTTGGCTTATTCGATACGCTATTTGTTTTATAATTAAATAATTTTAATGCTCTAATTGTTAAGGCGAAAAATTGCAATTTCATTAAGCTTTTTAAGTTTCATTAATAAGCGTTTTAAGAAAATACGAAAATTCACACTTTAATTAAATTAATTTATACAAATTTATTTAAATGATATTATACGAGGGTAATTATAAAAATGTTGGTGACTTTCATTAATTTTTATAGGTAGTTTTGTGGTTTTCAAAATTTTTACTTCAGTCTAAATTTTATAGTGGAAGACCAAAGCATGCAAAAAGGCAATTATTTTTCTCAGTTTCATCAATGCACATTAGGGTGAAATAGTTTAAATTATGTATCAATAGTAATAAAAGTTATTTATTTGGGAGGTGTTGTTTCTAGCTGCCATTTTAACAGATTTTAGTTACAAGTAAAAAAAACATTAAATAAAATTTTATAATTTCATACTTTTTTTAAACAAGAGATAAGAAGAACTATCACCTTTAACCCTCCGTTATGCACATGTTCCGATAGTCACGTACGCAGCGCATGTATCTGGCCAGATACATTATGAATTTCAGTACATTTACATGAAAAATATGCTATTTTAGTGCTAATATTACATTGTTATATTGTTATCACGCCAGGCGGATATATATTTTCTAATTTTTTTTGTTCTTAGTTTATGCTAAACCACCTACCCGTGCAAAAAAAAAAAAAATAATAATAATGAGAAATAAAACAAGAAAAAATTTTATTTTTGTGTCTAATTTTAAAAAATAGTTGTTATATAGATCATTTTAATTAAATTTAGTAGTTATAAAGTAATGATGTGAATGTGAACGTAGAGAAAAAAAATAAAAAATACCAATAAAGTACAGTACTCTTCATACAAAATGTGTGTATCTGGCCAGATACATGTGCTACTATACGATGTATAGTCTTTTGTTGTTTTCATTTTTAATGTGTTTTTTTTTTTCATAAAACCATATCTAATAATATTTGTAGAGGGTACCTGGAGACTCAAACCCCTAACAAAATTAGAAATATATTTAAATCACAGTTAAATACGTAACATATCTGACCAGATACATGTGCATGACGGAGGGTTAAGCAAAATATTTGCTTAAATTTTGATTTATTTTAATAAGACTCTAATGCAAATACTAAATAAAAGTAGTTAAATAGGAAAATATTGGAAAGAAATGGAAAATTTCCAAGAAAATAAGTTGTTAGGAAATAATTCATATAGAAAAATGTTTAAATATTTAAGAAATAATTCTTAAATATTATGAACTAAAATCAATGAAACTACATTGTTACATACATGTGCATACAGTTACAGACAAATAAATAGGGTCACGCAGAAAAACAATTAGAACATGTTCCAAAATCATTATTTCTGGAGCTATTGTAATCTGAACCACTTCAGATTCTCTTATAATATCCTTAGAACTGGTGTCGGAACCAGTGGCGTAGAATCTATTTGATGTTTTAAATTCGTTTTAAAGAATGTTTTAGAGAAATAGTGCTTAAGAATTCTGTATGACTTCGACATCACTTCTGATAATAAATTACATGTTTTCAAATGACTTCCTAAAACTGTTTAAAAAACTGTATAAAAAATTTCATATATTTCAAAAATTAAAAAAACGTGTTTACAAAATTAAATTGAATTTAAAATTGGGCTTTAGGAAATAGCTCGTTAGAATAAAAAATAAAAAACAGGTTCTGAAACCGTTCCCTAACGCTTCTATAGCACTAGTTCTTTCATCATTGATGAAATAAGTGGTTCTAGAACCGTTCCATAGAACGAGCACTGGCTAGTTAATACTTCCACAGAGATAGTTATGGAGTGACATTTTTAAACAAAAATCATTCGTCGTAACGCCAAAGTAGAACAAGTACAGGCTATTTTCATGTGTTCTGGAATTAGTTGGAGAACTAATACATTTTTTTCCTGGGCAAGTATATTTATTTGAAATATTTTGAGTATTCGATCAAATTCTGAAATGCTAAAATATCGTTCTGAGATTACGTTACATTACTAACACCGTTATGCTTCATTGTACAAGGGGTGTTAAATATTTCCAAATCTGTAGTTTTTACATCTATATGAAAGTTTTCTCGGAATTTAGCTTTTGTATACATCTACACATCAGTCATCTCAAAAATAAAACGCAATTTTTATACTTTTTGGTTAATAGAACTTATTGGCATTAAAAGCCAATTTTGGTAATTTTCTATTACCAAATTACTTTTTCTTAAATTAAATATTTTTAAATTATCTTTAACTGCTACCTTTTAATTAAATATAGAATTATTTAATTACTTATAAGGATCGATTTCAGTAGTTATTTTTTGTTGGGACCCTCGATTTTACCCACATTTTTAAAGTGTCAAATCTATAGATCGTTTTTGATGCGAATAATTCTTGAAATTGGTGATCATCTTTTTTTAGTCATTAATTTTTTTAATTTTCATGAAATAAAAAAATTATTTGGGGTGGAAACCACAGGTGAATTCCACTTTGAAAATTTAAAATGGTTTCATTCCAAAAAAATTTGTTCGTTTCAAGTTTTTTGAAGAAGCAAAGTACGCAATTGATTCCACTTTCGATTGGAATGGTTTTCTGTGACAGGTCTGATTGTAATCGAGATTTAAAAAGTGTGAAGTTTTTTTAAAATGTAATAAATGTGTTCAAGAGAAAATAAGATAATAAATAAATTTAAGTATGATTTTATTTCTTATAAACATTTTTAATTCATTCAATCATCTACCTAATTGATTTAATTAATTTATTAATTTATTAATTGAAAATATTTTTTCGTTTTATTTTTTTACATTATTAACTAAATGATATAATCATCTTGATGACAGGTGCTAATTTAAACAAATTTTTAATTGAATGAATTATTTTCATATATATTTGTTAATTGGTGACTTTTTTGTGTAATGTTTCTGTTTAATATATTAATATGATTATAAAACATTTTAGCTAAAGAAGTGGAAGAATATATAGTTAAAAAATAATTTTATTTGCTTTATAAGAAAATATATAACTATTTTAAAAAATCAAGCACCAAGTGTGTTTGGTGATGGCGCATTATAAACTAAGTGACTTTTAAATCATTTTATAAAATAACACCATTTTTTGTCTAAAAATTATATTTTGTGGTCAACAATCACAAAACGTATTATTCATTAAAAAAGAAACGGAAATTTGTAGATATGTTTAGATTTTTTTTTTATTTTAATAACCAAAATACATTAAGATTTTAGTGGTGTTTATTTCGTTTGATACAAACAAAAAAAATATATATCCAAAAAACCCCTCAAAGTAATACATCGATCAACGCAAACATTTGTTTAAAAGCACACAGAGAAAATGGAAAAGTCATTTTCGTTTGATATAAAAATGTTTCATTTTCAACGATTTAAACATTAAATCATTATTTTTATTTAAGAAAAATTATTTATTTCGTTAAATATTTGCGCGTGTGTGTGTGTGTTTGTTCGTTTTAATTCTAATAAAATGTTTATGATGAAATGAAATGGTTTTGTATTTTTTCTACTTTTTTTTGAGAAATATTTTTAGTCATGCTGTGTTTATTGTGTGTTTTATTTAATTAATTTTATTTCTTTCATTTTCATAATTTCATTTAACATTTAGTTATGCTTTGTGTTTTTATTTCTAGTATATTTAAATTCATAAAGAAAATATAATTAAAATTTTACATAGAAAATTACTTAAGACAATAAAGGTGAAAAACGAATTAAGAAAAACGCTATAGTTCAATAAAAACTAAATATTCAAAAAACTTTAAGCAACTAGAGTGATTATTCTCTACACATAATATATTTAATTTCAGAAAATACTTTATATCTTCTGGATAATTGTAGTGCATCTTAAAATCATGTTTACCTAATTTTATTCTTATATTTATCATACACATACATACATACATAAATAGTTTCATAGTTGCCTAGAAGTTTTTAAAAACAATACAACAACCAGTTGTAATGAGTTTATTTTATTATTTTTTTTTTTTTTATTATTTGTAGTTGTCGCTCAAGGGGTGTTCTTGTGCCACAAAATAATTATTGTTATGTCTTTTTATTATTCTTCATTTCTTGTATATATGTGTGTTTGTGTATTTCTGTCTATCTATATGTATGTCTGTAGTAGTTGGGGTTTGGCCCCATCACCAATACCATACCGATCTGTAGCAGTCAATTGTTTCACCAACAACATCACTATAGCACAGTTGTCAGATTGTTAACAATGCTATTTAAAATATTTATAGACAGTATGTGGGCAATTGTTACTAGAGTATTATTTCAATTATAATTTATAATTGAATCAAATGAAATCATATAGAATTAAGCATTTAAGACGAATGATTTTAGTTTTATTTCTTTTTCATTTATTTCAAGTAATTTTTTTTTTTGTTTTATGGTCATAGCTGGTTTGAAAATGTTATTCACATAGAGATTAAACTTATGGAGGTATTAATGGATTTATAAAAATTTTTTAATGGAAATATGAAAAGAAGTGTTTTGTGTTGAATAATATTTAATACATATATTCCTATAAATAATTTTCAATTAAATTAATAGATTATTAAAATTAAAAATGTTTGTTATCTTGTAATAAATTGAAGCACAATGTTATTAACCCTACGTTATGCACATGTATCTGCCCAGATATTTTACGAATTTAACTGTGATTTAAATATATTTCTAATTTGGCTAGGGGTTTGGGTCTCTAGGTATCCTCTAAAAATATTGTTAGGTATTGTTTTATGAAAAAAACACATTAAAAAAAAACAACAAACAAAATGTATGTGGATTTTTTCATCTATACATTGTATACGTAGCGCATGTATCTGGCCAGATACACACACATTTTGTATGAAGAGTACT
>MINK01173079.1:15521-26183 GCA_001735545.1 Phormia regina
TGTCAAGAAATTCTTTTTACATTTATAAAACTGCTGAAGAAAATTGCGAAAATTCTGGAATTGAAACCCAATATGATAACAGCTGATATATATAACTATTTGTGGAACTTTTTTCATAAAAAAAAAATATTAATGAATATCATAGTCAATTGAAATGTGGTATATTCCACCATTAGTGAATTTTTTAGTTCATTATGGTCCTATAATACCTCTTAGCCACTTTTTTCCCATTGTTAAGTATTTAATCACACTTCTTTATGTTTAATCACACTTTAATCGTATGGACTCTTTACAAGTATATTCAACACTTTTTACAGATAAATATTACTTTATCATCAGTCTTTATTCATAATTGCTTGGAGTTTTTATTTGATAATGACATCTGTTTTCACATTTGTCTCTCATAAACTCATATTTGTTTTTATATTTTTATCAAACGAGCTTTCAAAGCATAGAATTGTTTTATCAACAATTCTGAATGAAATACAATAATATTGACCTGTATTTAAGAGTGTCTTTAAAATACAAAAGGATAAATACATATTGCTTTTATTTTCTAAACGGATTTTAAAGGTTTTTCTAAGGTTTTCAGTGTATCGGACTGGGTTCAATTATACTTCAACATAATATTAACATTTCCACACAACCTATAATTCGCCTCTTTGCTTTTCAAACTTGTCAATATAAATCATAGGGAATGAAATGAAATTTAGCAACATGGCCCTCATAAGTGTATTTATTTTCCACGTAGATTTTAACCTGTATTTGTATTCGCTCAGTGTTTTTTTACTGTTTCTTGAAAAATATCCTTTTTAGAGCCGATTAACAGGAGCCCTGTTGTATATTTTCACTACTTTTCTTAACTTTTTTCGTTCTACTCTGCCAAATTTCATATTTTTTTGAAACGATTTAATATTATATTAAGTATTTGTCCTAATAAGGAACAAATTTATTAAATATCTTCAGCATTTTTCCAGTATTGGAGGTTACATAAAATAAAATATAACAATAAAAATTTACAATATAATAAAACAATTGCCAATATTATAAAATAAAGTTTAAATAAATAAAATATTTTTTTTTTTTCATTGTAAAAACATTTTCTTGACAGACTATATAAGAATATATAAAAGGGAGAATCTTTTTTTTAGAAATAATACTTTAACTTATGGATCGTCTGAGATATCTAAAAATAAAATTTTAAATTAAATGGTTTAAACAATATTTCCCCAGACTGGGATTTTGGGTAATTAGGTACAAAAATATTGGTCATTTTTTTTTAAATTATCTTTAAGGTTCCAAAATGTTTACTTTTTCGGATCGTTCATCATCATTTGATTATTCAAAGACCCTAAATTATAGAATTAATTGCTGTAAACATTTCTATGGTCATATGATCAATATAATCAAAATGTTTACTTTTTCGGATCGTTCATCATCATTTGATTATTCAGTACCAACTGAAATTTCGGAAGGTTTTGGACCTCAAAGATCCTAAATTATAGACTCAATTGCTGTAAACATTTCTATGGTCATATGATCATTATAATCATAAAATGATCCAAACATTATCTTAAGAAACGCTTTTTTATTGTATTTAAATATTAAATCATGTTGTTAATTCGATTTTTGAAATTTATGGTTAGATTCAGTTTTATAATATTATGATTAGAAAATTATTATATTATGTTCAAAACTGATTTTATAATGATCAAAAATTATTTACAAAGTATTACCTTTACATCATAATTTTTGTTCCATAATATATTAATTTAATATTCACAATATATATTAATTAATATTTCACAACCAATATATAAAACAAATGTCATTGTATAAAAACTAATCTATCCAAATTATATTATAATATTATGATTAGAAAATTATTATATTATGTTCAAAACTGATTTTATAATGATCAAACATTATTTAAATTTATTTTACCTTCTACAAATTATTTATTTGTTTCATAATATTATTAATTAATATTTCACAACCAACAACTTAAACATAATTGTCATTGTCATAAACACTTTATTATCGAATGTCACTATCATTTTTTGCAACTATTTCTGCAATCGTAATACATATTGTCATAATTTCGTGCAATAGAAAAACATAAAGTATTACGATACAAGTTTAAACCTCAAGGAAAGAAAAGGAAATTTGCTGCTAATTGTTAAAACGATTAAATAACTTGCAGTTTGATTTAGTTAGTTTGATTTGGTTATTTTTTGTTGTACCAATTAAAAAATCTATCGACAGTGTTAAACTTCGTAGAAAACTATTCCCTTAATAATAATTCGCTTTAAAAATATCATGGCGTTTAGAAAAAGCTTTAAATATGTTGATCTTACAGATATTGACTTCAAAGTTGTAGCCCTAATTTGTAGCTCTAATTATAAAAAATCAATCTGTGACAATTCAATTACAATAAAACTAAAAAAACCGTTTTATGGAATATAAATTATTAAATGTAATTAGATAATAAAAATTAAATAAACGTAAAAATTAATATATGTTTTAGAGCTTTTATAATTTAAAAAAATAATAAATATCTTTTAAAAGGAAATTTATTATTATTATTCAAAAATTAAAAGCTTAAAAATCATTTCATTTAATATAAATTACATATTATAAATTAATAAATAAAATCTGATTTTGAATCCTTATGTGAAACACAAAAATATAATTTCATTATTTAAATAATTGAAAGAAAAAAAACGTAGCAGACATACACATTTAATTATTAAAACTCATATTTAATTGCAATAATCAATTCCACTTTCAATTATAATTTTTATTTTTCAATTTTAACAAAAGTACGAGAAGTACTTTTTTGTTTTATTTTGTTTTTCCCCATAACAAGAGTTTCATTTTCATTGGGCGTCTGTCTGTTTGTTTGTGTAATTTGTAAAGTGCGTCGTTCTGTCTGTTTCCGTATGTTTCTCTTTTATTGTTTCTTTTTTCTTTTCAATTTGTTTAAATATTTAAATAATTAAATTTATTTTTCCTTTTAACATACGTATATGCATACATACATATATATGAATGTACTATATTAAGTAGAGAATGGTGTTGGTGGCAATAATAATAATAATGTAGTTGTTGTTTATTATTTTAAAAGTTGTTACCATATAAATGTCTGCCACACCATTAAATCCATTTAAACGTTTTGCTTATTTCTGTTGCTGTTAATATTGTATTATTTTCATTTATTTATTTAATGTTTTTTTTAAATATTTTTTAATCATCATTATTATAGTTGTTGTTGTAGTCATTGTATTAACAAAATGATATAATGAAAATGAAAATGTGAAAAATGGTAATAAATATATTGAGTGTTTACTTTATGAATGTTCAAAAACATCAGGAATAATAACAGCAGAAAAAAACTACATACATATTTGTATATTTAAATGGCCAATAAAATTAAAAAAAAAAAACAAACAAACAAAATAAAGTGAAAAGTATGAATAGATTCGAATGTTGTAAATAACTATATATCATCAAAAATAAACTTGCTCGAATTGGAAGAGCACTAATAGAGTTCATTGTTTAATTTATTTTTGGATAAATTTTAGCAAAAGAACGTTTTAATATATTAATTTCTTTTCGAATTTAATTTTTTTAATTTTATGTTTCTATATTAAATATAATAGAAAATTTATAAAGTACCACAAGAAGGTCTCAAAAGTATCACCCCTCTTTTGAATTCCTTAACACAAAGGACCATGAATCTTCGGCTTTATTTTTGTAAGATTAATATGAAAAAAAAATCAAAAGGAACGATTCAATATTATAGTAAATTCAAAAAGTACCATTAGAAGAAGAATAAAAAGTACTTGGGAGAATTCTCACTCACTTAGGACAACATATACTTATGTTAATGTTTCTAATATAATATAAAATGCATTGTTGAATATTAAATTCTAATTTCCCGATTTTATACACTTTTTGGTACTTTTTATTTAAAAAAAATTATATTCCCATGAATTTCTAAATTGTACTGTGTTCTAATGTTAAAAAATCATATGTTTGTACATGGCAGTAAATTAAAAAAAAAGGATTTTGTAAAACAAGTGCAATTTTCATCTCTTGAACGTTAGAATTTCCAAAAAGTACCAAATTTTTATTCCCCATTTTTTGATAAAGTACTAATATGATGCCCTTTTTATTTCTATGCTTACTAGATTAAAAATAATATAAAATGCAAAAGAATGATCAAAATATAGTTTTTTTTTTCATTTCCGATATAAGAAACTGAATTTCGAAAAAGTACCATTTAATCGCCCGTTTTTGTTTAAGTACTAATGTGATGCACATTTTATTTCTATGCTTACTGGATTAAAATATATATGGAGTGCCAAAAAAAGTACCAAAATATATATTTTTTACTCATTTCTGCTCTAAAAAAACTGAACTTCGAAAAAGTACCAGATAATCCAATTTTATTCCCAAAACATTCGAATTTGAAAAATTCCGTTCTGGATGGATGTCTTAGCTGTGTATATAAATGTGGCTTTACCTTTTGTGGTTTAAGCTGGGCGATGTGTAATCAGTCAGTCAATAGAATATTAAATATTAAGAAGATATAGAACTTAAAGTTGAGGCAAAAAAATTAAAAACTCAAGCATAAATATGTTTTTTAACTTTACACATATATTATCTTGGAAATGGACCTTAAATCGAATTTGTAGAATTTGTGAATTTTACATACTCTAGGTAGTCAACTTTGACATCATGTAGCATATCTCTTATTATAAGTGACTACATATTTGAGTATCAAATAAATCGGGGTTTAATATTAATCGGCTTTTTGACAAATAATTATTTGAGATTATTAGTTGATCGGTTATTAACCAATTTATTCGATTAACCGAATTGATTTGGTAATGCATATTAGACACATAAATAATACTAAGTATAAAATTGAATCTATTGAAATAGTTATTTAGAAATTAAATGTAGATAAAATATAGTTTATCTTAATAGTTCTTTCATCTATTTTTTGAAAAAATTGGACTTTTGACCTAATACTCAGCTTTTTTAATATAACTTCCTTTATTTTCTGTGTCAAATTCATTTCTTATTATAAATATATTGTCATGTTCATGGCCTTATGATCGTGGCAGGATCCAATGGAAGTTGTTAAATTCTCACAAGTATAAGAATTTAAAAAAATGTATCTTTCATTTCCCATTTTATTAAATAAACTATCCAAGTAAAAACATAATATCCAAAGAAGTAAATAAAAACCTAAACTTGGGATCCAGAAGTAGTACAAAGTCGGATAATTTCCACTGCATTTAACTTCGGTTTATCATTGGAACATGTTCTATTTCTGATTCCTATTAAGTGAGAGAAAACTCACGAATAATGATATTATGCTTTATTGGCACTTTTATTGTTACGAGAGTACATCTGGGGTGCTTCGCTGCCCATATACATTTGAATTAAAATAACTTCAGTACAACTGGTCCAGCTGGTCATATTTTCAATGAGAGAGTTGTATATACATGTGATAACACACAGTCAAATAAATTGGCACGCACATTTGTTTGTTTATGCAGATATATTCATGTGAATTGTGGTATATGTATTAGTAGTAATTTTTACCGCTTATAACTTTTTAAATACTAAACGGATTTTAATAAATTCTATATTCTGCACATCTATGAGAAAATATCTTTATAGTGGTATATTTTTTATTAAAATCGGTTGTTTAATGTGACTTTAAAAGTAATTTCGAAAAATGTGTTTGCCTATTAATTATATAGATCTGCATTATTTCTTGATACTTTGGAAGTAATGAAAATGCATTTTCCTAAAAAATTTCTTTATTTATTTTTGCTGGAATATAATATCCATTATATTAGAAATGCTGTTGACATAAATTTGAATTTAAAATAAAAAATTATTAATTTATAACACCAAAAAAGTAGATTTCGATTAATCGGTTGTTCGACACAAATTATTCGGTTTATTCGTTATTCGAAAATAGACAGTTTTTAATTATTCGAACAGTTAATCGACCAATATTAATCGGATAACCGAATGGCGATTAATCGATTGGATTCCCTACTACATACATTGTGAGGCGATTCAAACAATACTTTAGGTGATATTGATTAATTACCAAAAATTTTTCGTTTAGCCCCACTTTGCTGCGTCAATTATGCGCCATTTTTTCAATTCAATTTATTTATTTCAGTAAAATTTACCGATTTTATACATTATACATATATATTAAATTATCATTATGATCTAAAAAAAAATGATCAGAAACAAATATTCGCAATTATAGAAGAGTTTAATTTTAGGTTTAGCAAAAATAGAAGTTGTAAATAACAAAGCAACAGTAAAGATAAATAATTACTTATGCCACCTTTTGAAACTGATTGTCTTTAGTAAAATAATAAAACATTTATTTAAATCTCTGTATTAAATAAAAACTTTTTTCTCTGGCTCTTTTTCAATATAATGTTGGTTGTATGAATAATAATGTTTGTAAATTTGTGTATATGAAATAAATATTGGCTGCAAATAGTTTAATGTATTTTATTATTCTTGTTGTACATGCTGATATTGTTATTGTTGCTGTTGTTGTAAGTATGTTATTTTACGCACATTAATGGTTTTTCGAGTTAATGGCGTGTGGCATGTTGCGACTCATCGTTTAGCAGTGGTTGGCTATTATTTGTTTTATATACATATACATATGAATATTAACATACAAACATATTTATATACAACATACATACATATATAGATATTTTTATATTAAAGTACATATTTGTATTTAAGTGCAACATTCGTATTTTTAACATGCATCAACATAAATATGTAAATAAATTCATAGACTTTTGTTGCTACTGCATATTACCATATGATTATTGTTGCACTTATTGTCGATATGTATGTATTTGTATAATTTTTTAATATAAAAATTAATTATAAACATTTAAAAGATCATATATTAAAATATAAATATAATTAAATGCATTATATATGTAAACACTTAAAAATATAAAATTTATTACATAAATAAAAGCACAGAAAGAAAAGTATGTATGAATCAACTTTTAATTGGTAGACTGTAGTTAAGAAAAAAATTTTAAATTAAATTAAAAACAAATTTGAAAATTGAAACGAAAGATATTGCCATAATTTGTAAAATTTGGTAATGAATTTATTTTATTTAATAAATTAATCAAATGTTTTACAGTATATTTAGCTATGTTACCACAATTTTTATGGTTATCCTCGTCAGTTTAAGTTGTTATTATTATTTATTTTAACACATTATAGTGGTGTATTTTAATGTGTTGGTGTAAGTGCAATTTTTAATTTAATCTGTTTTAATTAGTTCTTTTTTTTTATTTCTTGGGCGACAAAAATGTTCGAGTGTTAAATTGAAATACAAAATGATGTCAGATCAAATAGTCTTGTGTTACGGCAAATATATTTAAAATTATGAGATATTTTATGAATCATAAATTCAATTAAAAGACTACTGTACCAAGTTTTTTAATATTCTTGCCACCTAATGGGGTACAAAATATCGTACAGCTTACTTTGAAGATAATGAGACAAAATTCTATAAAATGTTCATTAAAACTCTTTAAAAAAATTTTTACCTTTCTTCAAAAAAATTAAAATAAACTAAAATTTATTTTAATTTTCATCAAGAAATGTTCTTAAAATGTCTTTTTTTGTGTCCCCACAATAAAGAAATTGCTAGACATAAATTTTTTCGCAGACATTTAATAATAGAACACAACTAAATAATAATAAATTTTATATAAAAAGAAATATATATTTTACCTCTAAAGCCTTAAAGTTAATTACACTTTAATAAACATTTAAAATATATACCAAAAATACGTACATTATAATGTGATGATAAACATAAATCAAATTGTTCGCCGTTAAAACTCATAGTCGTTGCCTCAATTTTTTTTGCAACAAAAATGCATTGAAACGTAAAATGAGACGAAAATTACGCATCGTTAATGTAGGAAAAAATACTTATGAATGTTAAAAAATAATATTCATCAAAGCAAATAAACAGAAGGCTTTGTATAAAAAAAATAATTCTAGAAAGAAACGGAAAATTTGTAAACTCAAGAGAATTGAATTTAA
Organism: Phormia regina; assembly: GCA_001735545.1. Taxonomy (NCBI): domain Eukaryota; kingdom Metazoa; phylum Arthropoda; class Insecta; order Diptera; family Calliphoridae; genus Phormia; species Phormia regina. The sequence goes on from MINK01173079.1 coordinate 23,667, forward strand.
ATAAATGAAATTCTACATAAACTTTTAGCTGGAAAATTAACGATAAATTTCATAAAAAAATATTCTCATTTAGCATGAATATGATTCAAATATAATTAAGATAAAAACTGTTATATAAAGTCAAAACAACTATCTGGGGAACATGTTCAACAGATTTTATTTTATTTTGTGAATTGATTAATGAAGAAAGCTATCTATCGAATAAAGGAAATTTGAATCCGATATTTTGAAAAATTTGCAAAATTTACAAACAGTTGGAAGGACAGATTTTATATTATTTTTTGAAAAAAAAATTTATTTTTACAAAGTTTTACAGAAAATGGACTTAACCTTTTACCACAGTAAAAACTAAAGAAGAAAGACTTGAGACAATTTTTTTTTTTGTTTCCCTGGGTAAATGAACAATAAATTATAGAGCCACAGTTTCTTCCAGACCCCTTATGGGATTAACTGAAAAATATTCTTAAATACACAATTTTTTGATAAAAATATGTAGAAAGTTTAAATAAAAATTCTTTTTAAAGCCTGAATCTATTTAAAAATGGAAAGACATATTTATACCAGGAAGGAAAATATCTGTTATTTTGATTCAAATACATCTTTATGGAGCATACGTTCATAAAGTGATATGTTTGTTCACATTTTCGACTATAAGATCTACATTTTGTTTGAAAACTTTTAAAAACATATTATAGATTTCTAAACTGCATTCCGTTTACAGATTCCTACTTGGGGATTTTATAGTATAAAACTTCCATTCTAGAGGATGTACCTTGAACGCTGGGGTTTTTTAGAATTGTTTTCTATTTTAAAATCATCTTTGTGAAGATCATTTTCAGAAAAGTATATTTTTATAGGTTTTTAAAATAAAAATTTTATTTAGAGAAAAATAGTGCAGACATTTTTTCGTTCTTAAAATCACAAAATAATAATTTTTACCGAAAGAGTAAGTGCGTCTTCAAAAATTCCGAGTACTTTTATTTGCAAAGAATTTTGTAGGCTATAAAACTGACCTTTTTTTAATAAAATTTTACAAGATATGTCATTGAAAATCATCATAAAAAATCCAAATTCATATTAATTACCTGTTCGCCAAAAAATATGCCAACGATTTCATAATAACCAAAAAGAACACTAATATAAAAAGTTCAGAGTAAAAGCCTCTGTACAATTAACAGGTTTTGGTATGTAATACTTATATATTTTGCAGAATAAAAAGTTACCTAATAATCCAAGGAGTGTGATTTTCTTAACCTGCAAATTAATATTTAGGATATGATAATTCCAGGATAAGTGTAGATTACTTTGATATATATCATATATCTGAAATGATCGGACAAACATTTTCAAAAAATATTTTCTTTGAAAAATTGTGAAAAAAATCTATGGATGAACTTTGGGTGCCAAATACTCGACATTGTTAAATATGTCCAGAATATGACTTATGCAGGATGATTTCAGGATAAGTGTAGATTACTATGATATATATCATATATCTGAAGTGATCGGACAAACATTTTTAAAAAATATTTTCTTTGAAAAATTGTGAAAAAAAATCTATGGATGAACTTTGGGTGCCAAATACTCGACATTGTTGAATATGCCCAGGATGTGACTTTGGGGGCCAAATACTCGACATTGTTGAATATGCCCAGGATATGACTTATGCAGGATGTATCTGAATTGATCGGACGTAGCGTAAATAATCCTTTTTCTCCGATAACTTACATATATGCATAATGTTTTTTAAGTGGATTTTTGTGTAAAAAAACTAATATTTTTGGGTCGCCATATTTAAATGAATTTTAATTTATTTTTTTTACGAATATCAATTAAACAAATTATTTTTTTAGTCATATATAGGAAAACGATTCTGTCTCCATCATTTTGCGAATCTACCACATTGGATGGGGTTTCGAAATGCATAATAAAAATTAATTCAACATTAGGGTCAAAAGAAATTAAATATAAGCAACATATCAACGTTTTTATTACTAAAGAAAGTTTATTGATACTGAGAACCGTTTTGAATATATAGCATTTTAAGGAAAAAAGTGGCGAATAAGTTAGAAAAAAAGGGTACAGTTAATGCAAAATATCAGATTTATTTGAATTCCGAAAATTCCACCACAAAGCTTGAGCTAAGTAAACGCATATCCAAAAGTCACTATCAAAAAAATACATGCAGGCTTAAATAATTCTTAATGTTAATGTACAAATTAAGAAGATTTTTATTACTATTGCAAAATAATTAATTTTGTAAATGATGAATATTATACCGAAATTTTTATGAGTTAATAATTTGTTTGTAATTTCTTCAGGCTGAAGTTCATTATTGTATTAATTTTTGTAGAATACAGAAAAAAATTATTAGACACTAGCACAGGGGTTCTCACAAGATCTTGCTTCGCGACCCCTTTTTGGCATTGCAGTATATCGCGACCCACCACAAATTTATAAATAAGATAAAATGTTATGTAAAGAAAATATACTTTATAAAAAATGAACATTAAAATT
>MINK01173080.1:0-18129 GCA_001735545.1 Phormia regina
TTGAAATAAAAAAGTTGTTGCATAAAGAAGCATAACTTTTCATATAGCTTTCAACGAAAATCCCTCAATTCCTAAAAACCATTAAAAAATATCTAAAAATGGATTTTTTTAAGTTTTTGTTCTATAATTTTCCAACCGATAACGCATAGCACACATTTTTAGTATAAAAACATTTAAAATGCATTAAACTATGTAAAAACTATAAACATCATGAAGAAATAGGTCGAATTGGGAAGACCCTGCTTCTCTCAGAAATATATCTTTTACAACTTTTTTCTTTTCACAAAATTTTGTATGAAGTTATCTTTTAGAAAAATATAAAACCCACATATGTTACTTAGGAAATGTATCTATTACTAAATAAAACAACACTTTTCGACAAAAAAAGACTTTTTTCAAAATTTAAATTCAAATGCATATAACTTTTGATTTCATACAAATTTTTACAAATTTTAATTTTTAAAGAATTTTGCTTTTTGTTGTTAATGAAAAAAATTTTTTTCGGAAAATTGGATGAAATTATAGCGAAAAAATTTCATTAAGTTAGAAAAAAATTATAATTTTCGATCAAATATCAAATCTTTAGTTACGTCCTAATTTTTTGTAGATCTTTTCATGCAAAAATCTTCTAAATCAATTCATATACAACAAATCAGAATTATTTGGAAAAATATTCGATGCCGAATATTTTAATTTTATTAAAGCTGTACAATCACTGAGTGAAATTTCATTGAAATCGGACTTGCAGTTCGGAAGTGTAAGATTTATTTAATTTTTTTTAATGGGACACTGTGCTATAATTGAAAAAAAAAAATATTCTTAAAAAGCACACGTTCTAGAATTGTTTTTCTTTTTTAATGAATTTTTTACTAATACATTCTTAGAATAAGGTGTTATTGACAATGGAGCTTCATATTTATGTTTATCTATTGTATAGGTAGAGCATTATTTCTTCTATTTAAGTAAAAAACAATAAATTATTTTTCTTTTTTTAGTTTTAAAAATAAAATAAATTATTTTGAAAACATAAAAAAATTTAAATAAATTTTTCATGACTGCATTTCTTTGTTCTTAATTGTACGACAAATCTTTAAATTTTTTACATTAATTGCCACTGTACAAATATCTTAAACAGTGGATGTTAATTGTTAGAATGGATAAAAAAAAGACTCAATTCACCATAAAAAAAGAAAAAACTTCAACCAGAAAAATATATAAAAAGTAGCAAAAAAAGCAGTCAAAAAGAATGTTTAATCTTACAAAAGCTTGCTAAATACTTACATTTTCGCTTTTCTACTTTTAAAAAGAAATTTAATAAAAATACTCATTGTTCTCTACAATTGTTTATCACATACACTCATACATAACGGTCTGTCTGTCTATTAAACAGTCTGTCTGTCTGTTAAACAGTTAAAATAATTTAAATATCTTGCTAAATAAAATGAAATTAAAGAAAAGAATAGAAATAAAAAAAACACATAATTATCGTGTCTATTCAAAACATAATTTAAGTTTTTTCAATCCCCTTTTTAGGTCATGCTTTGATATTTTTTTTTTAATTCAGTTTTTTTCTACTCTTTTTTCTTTCTACATTTTTAATCATTTTTTTTCTGCGTTAATTCTTTTTCATAATTGAATACCATTTATGGCCAAAACTGTTTAACAACACTAACGTTGCCTTTTAATTATTTCTTTCATTTCTTTCACTTATATACCATTTTTAGTTTTAATTCAATTTTCTTGCTAAACTTTGTGTCATTTTGTGGTTATAAAAATTAAAAATAAAATTCCTATAAAGCAGCTGGAGTAACCAACATTTTATTTTAACTTAAAATAAAAAAGGGATGATCATCTTTTTAGGTCAAAATTTATGAATATTTTTCTGGCATATTAACTGAAAAAAATGCCAGTAACATTTATAAAATAATAAATGAAAAATGAAAGTTTTTTTGGGGATTTTTTTTTAAATAAACCCAAAATTTTTATGCATATTGTGCTAAATAAATATTTAACTTTTTGTTTTTTATACCCAAATATATTTTACTACAAAACGTTTTATTATGTAAGGAAGTATAAAATTCAATCTTTTTCTGTAGAGATTTTATTGCTGAAATATTAATAAAAGAAAGGAAGAAAATTTATGCTAAATTTTCAGTCAGTTTATTCTTAATTAAAAGTTATTTGCATAATAGTGTAATTTATTTAAGTAGGCCACAAAATTGTTAGCTTCAGTATTATTTGTCTTTTGTTTATAAGCCATAAAAATATTTTAACATATGGTTTTATATGTGGCAGGCATATTTTTAGCCAGTAATTAACATATGTCTGCTGAACAAATGTATTTAGATGATTAACAATAAATTGGTAGTAATTGCTTAGAGGCATTGTTTTCTATTAATGTTTTCTCAGATGCTGTAAAGTCTCTGTTTAGATATTATAAATCTCTTTGCTATTATGATATGAGAAATGAAAAAGGTGTACTTATGTGTCTATAAATTTGTGTTTATTTCGTTATATTTCTACATTTCCTTAATTTCTATAATTTTCTTAATTTCTTTCTTTTATTCTTTTTCCAACAGAAATTAGGGTAATTTTTTCATTTTCAATTCTGTTGAAGCTCAGTTGTAGTTCAGCCCTGGATCAGTTATAGTACAATCTCTTAAGTTCTACTTCAGTTCTGATCCAGTTTTAGTTGAGTTTGATTCAGTTTAGTTGCTCTGTTGAAGCTCAGTACTAGTTCAGTCCTGGATCAGTTAAAGTACAGTTCTAATATACAATCTCTTCAGTTCTAATTCAGTTCCGATCCAGTTTTAGTGGAGTTCGAATTCAGTTCTAGTTTAGTTCTGTTCTAGTTCCGTTCTAGTTTGGTTGTAATTCAGTTTTAAATCAGTTCTAGTTTAGTTGTAGTTCAGTTTTAGTTCAGCTTTAGTTCTAGTTCCGTTCAAGTTCGGTTTTAATTCAGCTCAAAATCAGTTTTAGCTTAATTAGTTTAGTTCCAGTTCCGTTCTAGTTCAGTTCTAGTTTAATTCTAGTTACGATCTAGTTCGGTTGTAGTTCAGTTTTAGTTCAGTTCTAGTTCAGCTTTAGTTCAGTTCAATTCTAGTTCCGTTCAAGTTCGGTTCAAGTTCGGTTCAAGTTCAGTTCAAAATCAGTTTTAGTTTAGTTCTAGTTCAGTTTAAGTTCAGTTATAGTTCATTTCTAGTTCAGTTCTACTTTAGTTCTAGTTCAGTTCTAGTTCATTTCTAGTTCAGTTCTAGTTCAGTTCAAATTCAGTTCTATTTCAGTACTATTTCAGTTCTAGTTTAGTTCTAGTTCGGTTCTAGTTCAGTTCTAGTTCAGTTCTAGTTCAGTTCTAGTTCAGTTCTAGTTCAGTTCTAGATCAGTTCTAGTTAAGTTCTAGTTCAGTTCTACTTCAGTTCTATTTCAGTACTATTTCAGTTCTAGTTTGGTTCTAATTCAGTTCTAGTTCCGTTAGATACCTCAGTATCTCTTCTAGCAGTCTAGAGTATATCTCTTCACACACTTAAGTACCCTCGTATATATCAGACACTCTATTTTTCGTCGGTGTCTCTTCGCATACAATAATATCTCTTCATACACTTTAGAGTTCATTCTTACGATGGTACACATTAGACACTTTCAGAAGATATTTGATTATCTAAGGAAACTCTAGAGTATATAAGAGAATTTCTCTTGTAATACCTCTTCACAGTGTAGTCTCTCTTTTGATACTCTTACAGTGTTTGTGGAGTCAAACAAATGTCTCTTCCGACACTTTTTTTTATGAGTTAGTACAGTGTATCTGCATATATTTTGAATTATATTTTGATATTTTATTGTTTCTTCACTCACTAATTAGTGTCATGTCATAAAATTTTATTCTTTCTTCAGACTTTCTAGTATCAATTCAGTTTCGGACCAAATATTGTCTCTTTAGGCCACGGTTTGTCAAATTGGCGCACATGTGCGGGCGTTCTCTTAATTTTGCATTTCTACAATACAAAACATATAATAAAAAACTGTTCGAAAAATTCATTCTCAGAGTGGCAAGCACTGCTTTAGGCACACTATTATCTATTTAAAATTTATTATATTTATTATTATTCATCATAAAATTTTAGAACATATTCTCTCGTAGGCCTAAAAACTATAAAATATTCCACACATACAAAACAAATCGTAAATCAATTTTTTTAGCTTAACAATTTTATTTTACATTAAAAATAAATATTATGGGATTTAAAGGTCATTTTTCTTTTAAAATTTTTCTTTCTTTATTTCTCTTAACCCAAATTCAATAAAAAAATATTAAAAACAAAAAATATAAAAATAGAAAAAACTAATGATGAGTAATATAGTGAATACACATACATACATACATACATACATACATACATACATACATACATACATACATACATACATACATAAGTCTATAAAAATATCATTGACACTTTATATACACAAATAGTTTACGACAATTTCTTCACAACCATTTTATTTTCATCGTCGTCTCATCTTCTGCTAACACCATTAATCTGTCTATTGACAAGATTTCTTAAAGTAAACCACATTTTCGTTTATTTTTTTCTCTTAAGGAAAAATTTTCATTTCACGTCTGTGGCATTAAACCACAATATTTGTCTAATACTGCGACATTGACGGCATTTTATTTTATGTTTTTTTAGCTGAGGTTTTTTTTTCCTTTTACACGATTTTTTTTTTCTTAACAACGTGACTTTAAGAATGTAAAATAAAAAATATTACCAGACGCCTTGAAAACATGGAATAAAACATAAAAAAATCAGGAAGTATAGAGAAAAAGGCAAAAAGATGTTTGAGACACATTTTATAGTATCTATTAACCTGAGGTGATAAACGATGTTTGAAACATGGCTTTTTTGACATTTTTTCCATTTTTATGTTTTGTTTTATTTTAAAAAATCGATTGGAGTTTTTGGGGGAATGTTTATCGTTGACAATTTTTCTCTGGGGAAATTTGAAATGAAAATGTTGTTTTATTTTTTATTTTTTTAGAATAATCAAAAATTTATTAAAGCTAAATATTTTGGAGAAGGATAAATGAAACAGGATTTTTATATAGAATAAATTTATTAAGGATATAAAACATTGGGATAGAGATGCTATGACTATACTGAAGTGTTTGCACTAGAGTATGTGATGTGATGTAAAGGTAAAGTGTCTAGACCACAGCACTCAGGAACAGAATGCCCTCTCTATTTCTTCATGCACTACATGAAAGTCAAAGAGAGAAAAAAAAAACTTAAAAATTCGAAATAAATAGATACATCGGAACACAAAGATCTTAACAAAATAAAAATTTAAAATTTCAGTTCTAGACAGATCGAACAATCGATTTGTATATTTTCTCTTTGTGCATATCAATGGTCTAGAGAAATGCTTAAATGTATAAGGAGACACTAGAGTTTCACAAAAGTCATTGTGTTATCTGAAATACATAAGAGTTTCTAAATTGGTACTAGAGTATCTGAAGAGTGATGAACTCAGCCTCTTTTGGTGTCAATAGCGGAATTAAACTGTTTTAAGAAACTTTATAATGACACTGGCAGATTTGAAGAATCATAGAATTATGTGAAGAGATTTTATTGTATTTGAATAGATATTAAAGTGTTTAAAGAGCCCTTGGAATACTGTAAAGGACAGTAAAAATATTTAAAGATCATAAGATCGTTAAGCGGGATATTAAAATGTTTGAATATACACTGGAGTCTCTGAAGAAAACCTGGAGTGTCTAAAGAGAAAGGATAAGTTGCGCATGAGTATTTGAATAATCATTAAATTATTTGAAGGTACACTAATGTTTGAAGAGACACTAGAACATCTTAAAAGACACAAGTGAAATTAAGATAACAGCAGATATTCTGAAAGATCTCACGATTGTCAAATGGGATACTAAAGTGTCTAAATATAAACAAGGTTTCCTAAAAAAGAAACTGGCGTATTTCAGAGGGCCTCAAAATGATTTAAGCGACTCTAAATTGCCTAAAGAGAAACTAATGCTTCTAAAAAAACCTGTAAAATTCCCGATAATATAGCAGAGAACAGATATTACACGGGAGTCTTGAAAGGATCAGAAAATTATATGAAGAGAATCTAGAGTTTTTGAAGAGATACTAGAGCATCTGAAAAGATACTTGTGAACTGAAGATGTTAATTAAAATTCTGACACTAATGTATCTGAATATACACCAAATTATCTGATGAGATAATTAAAGAGTTTTAAAAGTGTTTGAAGAAAAATTTGGTTATTTAAAGGGAAACTAAATATTATATCCGAGTGTCAGAAAATTTATGTACAGGTGTTTGAAGAGATACTAGATTGTGTGGGGTAACAGCAAAGAGACTTTGGGGGGTTAATGTGTGTTTCGAAAGCTTTTGATAACGTATTCAAAATACATTGACTTTCGAAGGGTTTTTTCGATTTGAATTACACTAACTCCAGGAGTATTTTAAGAATCATATAATTATTTTGAAACGCTGTAGAATGTTTGAAAATCCCTTATAGTTTCTGCAATAGTACTGGAGTTCTTATAAGCATTAATGAAATTCTCAATAGTGTAACGCTTGTTAAACGGTACATGATAATGTCTATATATACACCAGATTATCTGACGAAATACCAAGATAATTTGAAAGAAATCAGAGAGTCTCATAATACATTGGAAAATCCTAGGAGACAAATGATCATAAAAGAAGGAAAAGAAAGGGTAATACAAATTGGGAAGGATTACAAAAAAGGTCTTTAAATGGACACAGTGGCACATGAGATATGACTACAATCCCTAAGCAGGTGGAGCTTCTTGAGGAACCGAAGTGAACCTTAATTGTCTACTTGAAAAGATAAATCCCGAAGGATCACTAAAGACACAATGTAAAAAGACACTGGGCCTCCTAAGTTTATATTAGAGTCTCTGAGTAGATTCAAATCCCAGAGGGGAAACTTCCAGTGTCTAAATATATACATATGTAGCTAAAGTGAACTGAAATTGCCTGAAGACAACGTAGATTGTCTAAGTGACATTGAACTATTTAAAGGATCATAAAATTATCTGAAAAAACCTTAGGGTACAGATCAATATGTATAGAAGCACTAGGGTTTTTGAATGGATAATTTTTAGATACTACAAACAAAATCGTGCCTAAAGAGATCCTTTACCACCCCCTAAATGGGCTAAGAAAGCTGAGAAAATATTACAGACTCCAAGCAGGCAACTGAATCTCTTAGTTAGAACATTTGTATGAGAATTGACACTACATTATCTACAAATTATTATTTCCTACTTCATTTCTTACTTCAAATATTTCATTGCATAAAATTGGGTTAAATAAATTTAGAATCTTCAACACTTTTATTTATTTTTTTCTCAATATATAAATAAACTTTAAACCTTGCTGTAACCTTCACATGATAAATAAAATTTACAAAACAGGACATATTGTTCATTTCCGTTTGCATTAAAATATACACAGAGTATTTCCTTTTTAAAGGTTGTAAATAAAAATCCATAAATCTTCAGCAGCATATAAAGCAAAAGGAAAAAATTATTATCTACCTTTTGCTTGTTGTTTTGTTCTATATTTCATCCTTCAAGATTTTCAAAATTTTCTAATTTATAAACTAAATATTTTGATAAAATGAACTAATATTTTTTGTTGCTTTACTCCTGTTTTAATTTACAATTTTTAGAACTTTGTCATGTAAAAAATAATTAAAATTGCCAACAGAAAACAACAACAACACCAACTAACTACTACTTTCTCTCAAAAATTTTAAATACAAGAAAAATTAAAACAAAAAATTCTTTATGATGAAGGAAAAAGCCAACTCTCTCTTCTCTAACATATAGCCTTTGGCTTTATGAACTTAAGTTTGGTAAGCAGGCAACAAAAATAATAATAATAACAATAATAAAAGCAACAAGAATAATAATGATATTAGTGTTAGTTGTTACCCTACATCTAAAAAAAAAATAATAATATAACCTTGACAAAAGTTGACAAAAACTAAAAGCAAAATTCAGAAAAAAATATGAAAAAAACAAACAATTTATGGAAAATATTGTACAAGGCAAAATTACAACAACAACAAACGGAAATAAAAAGAGCAAAAATACAACAACAATGAAAATCATATTTGAACCATAAATACATTTGTGTTGTTATGATTTTTTCCCCTTTTTTGTGTTGAGTTTTTTTTTAATATGAATATGAGCCAAGTTGATGCCAACCTCTAAACAACCAAACAGTAGCATCCATCCACTAACAATTTTATTTTTCAGGTTGTTTATGTTTTCTATTTCTTTTTTTTCGTATATTTTGTGTTGCTACAGAAGAGATGGAAATTTATGTATATGACCTAGGAACGGAAAACGTAATTAGAATAGAACATGTCATTGAGCTACAAATGAAATTTAGGATTTTATATCTTAGGAAAGGTAATATTTAAAGAACTTAAGATAACAAATTGTAGTTTTATATTTTTTCTTCATAAAAATATATAACTTCAGTATCATAAACGTTTAAGTTTTAAAGATATAGTTATAAACCAGTATCGGTTTGGAAGAACCATAAACATAATATAATCGGTAATTGTTATTGTGTCCTTTTTATAGCGGGTTCGTAGTGGAATTGGTGAAGTGTGATTAAATCAATCAAAATTGGGGCTAAGGGGGGCTTAAAGTAGAGAACCTCTGATACACACAAATTCTTAATAGCTTGACAAATTTTTGTATCGATTTTGAATATTTCTATAACTTTTTGTAGGCTTTGTGCTATTTATCTCTAACAGTTGTCAAGTTAAGGACTACGCGCGAAAAAATTCGTTCATGCTAATCTTCTTATAGAAACTGAACCAGTGGAAGAATTTTTTAAAGTGTTATTTTTACGAATGAATGTTCAAGTTATAAGCATAAAAGAATAAATTACTTCTTGCTGGTTTTTAAAGAAATATCTGTTATTTTCCAAAATTATTTTCATTAAAGATTTTATTGTCTTTCGATTAATTTTTTTTCGAATAGATCCAATTATTTTTAAACTCGGTTCCATTTTATGATATAATTTTAATGTTTCTACTTGAATATATTCATTAAATTTTTATAAAAATTTAAACAATTGTGTTAATAAAAAAAAGACGTTAATAATTTTTTCTGTGTAGAGCATAATATCTTTCAATTTCATGAAATTAATAGGTACAAACACTTACAATTTCTTTGTTACAGCTCCATTTTTTGTTGTTGTAATGAGACGAAGCGGGAACAGCCCAGAAAACAGCGGACACAGTGTACATTCTTAGGAAAGGAAGAAACATTTTTCAAATGCTCTCATTCACGTATATTTCTGTATTAAAGGAACCCTTTTTATTCTTTTTTCTTCATATTGCATATGGGTTCCAAATTCATAAGCTTTCTCGGGAATTTTGATTTCGACATTTTTCTACCCTAATCCTTTAAGCATATGCGACATACAATTCATGGCTAGGAAGTTGAAAAATGTCAGCCTGTTCGAATGTTTCATCGCCTATTATACACTAAAGATAATTATGAAAAAAATTCGGCTAAATTAAAAACAATTCCAATAACCTAAGTTGTCAAGTAGCATATCCTCCCGAATTCGATTAATTTTTATGAAAGTTTTGTCTTTATGCTTCACTACTAGTGACCTGGTACACGTTGTTTACTGCATCTCGAAAACATTTTCTAATGCATATTATTATCCGTCCGGCTGTTATTCATCCCTTTTCAAGGGCTCTGAGGGTTCGGATGTGGTTTCTATGTCGAGGAATATAAAAGAAAGATCTGTTATAGACTACCTGGAATATGCAGTGTACTCCAAGCTGAAATATCCGCTAAAAAAGGGCAGAAAACTGGCTGAAATATCACAAGATATAGAGATATATCTCTATTTTTATTGATAGCAAAGCTGTTATTAGATATATATCCAGTATCTGTTCGACATCTTTGTTAACAACTATCTTAATGAGATAGCAATTTAGGTTTATGCGCAAATGATTTTGTTGGTTTTTTTTGCTGATGCTGCAGCCAAAATGGGACTGAAGCTCATTGAAAGACTATTAATAATTTGATAGGTATTCACGTAGAAGAATGCAAGGTTTTGTTCTATAGGGAACTCGTCTGAGCAAAATACCTGCTCAGGCGAGATGGGTAAATGAACCTACATGTCGAGTTGTTAACACTATCTGGCCAACTTATGATGGACGGAGGACCAACTTATTTTATTTGTTCTCTACAGCGCAAGTGAGACTGTTACTGTCGGTAATTATAGACTCATGCGTATAGAATGGGTCTTCTGTTTAATGACAAGATGGAGAAAGAAACAGTCTTATATCTACTCTCCGAATGTTGGGGATTATGAGAGATTGGAAGGGCTATACTAGACATTCCGGCTGTCGATTACAGTGACTTGAGCACAGTCGATTTAAAGTCACTATTTTCTTTTCTTGTATGATAGTTTGGTGTAGCAATGTTGCAATCGGAATAACTGTATGACTGCAAACCAGAATGTGTGTAACATAACGGGATCGAATTTTATCACGGACCCGAACAACGTAAACTTTGTCTTTAGTGTATATTTTCTAAAATTCCAAAGCATGAATCTATAAATGGTATGAAATTCAGATTAATTAATTTTTTGTAAGAAATCTTTTTAATTTAAAAAAACGATAAATATTAAGACCGACAATTCATAATAATAATAATAATAATAATAATAATAATAATACAAATTAAAAATGAGTGCAAAATTTATTTGGAACTAATTATCTTTTGAACTTAAATATACATTTACATATATAGATTATATATGTAAGTGTCACTACTCCTCTAATCCGCTAAGAATCTGTGCTCCTCCAAATCAATTATAAAATAACTCACCTCTGATCATGTAAAATTTTATTAAAATACCACCAACAATTCACTAATTCCAGAATTATTTCCAAGAAAACATTTTTAACCATTTTGCGTCACGTCATTTCTGAAGTGATTTTTCTTCATTGTAGCAAAGTGTATTTTTTATAAAATTTTTCAATATTTCTGTTAAAATGTCTTTACCATTAAAAAAAAAAAAACAAAAAACACTTGACATTATAACAAAACCTACACTTAAACCTGCAACTAAATAAATATTTCCTTTCTACCTTAATGATTTTTCTATAGCGCCAACAAACCGTTAAGTGAAAGGATAAACACAAACAGCAATAGAAATAAATATCTACAATAAATGAAAATAAAAACTAAAAATATAGCGAAAAAGATGTAACGAAAAAGCAACAACAACAACAAAAAATATAAAAATGAGGACAAATATTATTATTGCAATAGAAGGCCATTAGTTTGCGCTTTATTTGTTTTGTTCATTGGACCAAGACTTATGACTTTTTGTAGTTTCCTCTTGTACTATGGCATCGATGGGGATTTTTTTGTAAAAATATTAGTTGTTGTTACTATTTTTATGTGTATTTGTGTTAGTGTAATGATGACACTATTTTTTTATATGACCATAAAAACTATTCTCACCATAAAATAAATAAACAATATTTTTATTTCTATTTTTTTCTATTTTTTTTAAGTTTTTGTGTATTTTTGACCATAATTTCTTTTATTTTCAAGTTTTGTTTTGCCTCTTATGGGGTTTTGTGTTATCTTGTGCTGGTCATCTTTTATATATGTATGTATCTTGTACAATATTTTGGGTAGTTTTAGTTTAATTTTTTCTAGGTTGTTTTTATTATTGTTTTTGTTGTTGTTTTGATGCTAAAATAAGAGCATTTTAATGGAAAGGGAAGGTAAGCTAGTGCGAAAAGGTAATGCATAGAGGTCTAAAACTATTTTTTGGAAAATAATATATTTAGAGTGGATCACAAGAGTTATCTAAATAAAATTTTAGACTTTTTAAGCTGATCTATGTTTTATAATTTGAGAAATTAGCAACAAGAATTTTTTAAATATTTTCAAAATTGAAAATTGGTAGGGAGTCATTTAAACCAATATTGACACCTCTTTGGATAAAACCAAAAAGTATAAATATTTTTTAAGTTCCACTTCGGATTAATATCATTTTTTATTTGATTTATATATTTATATGCATCTTGTAGTAATATAACTTAGAATTTAAAATTATAGAATTTAAATATTATAAAAAAAGAACGAAAAAGAAAAATATAGTGGGTCAAGCTTGACCATATGTTACCCTAAACTATTGCGTACATCAGAATTCGGGAAGGGATTTTATACTTTTTAGACCTGTTTACAATTGAGGACCAATACTTATATTAAGTCTAAAATAAAACATGCGATTAGAGTATATTACTTCGATGCTAACATTTATATGAATTTATTCACTTTTTGGTGATTACCCAAAGTGGGCCTTATATGAACCTAGGGGAAATTATGGACCGATCTTCTAAAATTTTGGCACTATAATTTATATTTTCATAAAACTGTTTTGTGTCATATATTAATTTGATACTAACATTTAAATGAGGTTCACACTCGTTAAAATTACTTTCTTAAGTAGTGTCTATAAGGGTGCTAAGTCAATTATGGACCGATGAAATTAAGCACGTATGCCTAAACTTATATGAAAGTGATATGTGCTAAACTTCATTAAAATATTGCTCTATTTAAGGGATTTTTGATCGATAAACCTTTTTTCTGGGAGGTTATTTGTAAGAGGGTTAGGTGAAGTAATCGACCGTTAATAACCAATTTCAATAGGCTTTGTCCTTGAGCCATCAGAATTCATTAATTTATGTTTAAAATTGCAACAACAAGGTTTACATGTATATACGGACGGACGTCATTAAATCAGAAAATGATTCTTAGATGACTGGTATAAGTTAAGATAGGTGATTTTAGAGCAATATTTTTGGTTGTTATAAACATTAGCACAAACATAAAATACCCTCTCCCCCTATAAAGGTGTAGGGTATAAAGATGATATAAATGAGATAACATTTTATTTAGTCTTAAACATCTCTTAAACTAAAAGAGATAATCTACATATGTATATGTATACTTATAGAGTTTAATAAGAATTATCTACATATAAAGTGTCTATTCTGTCATATCATAAATTATTTTTTCATATTTTTCAAAGAAAAAAAAAAAAATGTATGACCGTGAAGGCTAAATTTGGGAGGCGCACCTACTTACCCCTGACACGCTAAAAACCGGTATTTTTCCAAAGTAACACGTAAACAGCACAACTTTGAAATTTAAATATTTTCAACATTTCAGAAGTTAAAGAATTATTAATTATTTGGAACTACTGTGCGATGTTAAATAAAAAATATTTGCAAACAAATGTGAATGCTTCTACTTTTTGTAAACTCAAAATAAAACAATGAAAATAATATTAATGTCATACTCTGCAAGTTATTCCAAACTTTTAATTTTTTTAAATTTTTAATTATTTTCTGTTGCCTACTTCGGGCCTTTTTTTCTCAAATATCAATTTTCCCCATTTATTTTTCTTAGTAAACCTTCCCCTAACACGCAAGGAACCGATACTCTTCCAAATTAACTCGTAAATACCACAACTCTTACCATGTGAAATTTAAATATCTGCAACAGTTCAGTATTAAAAAAAAACTTTTGGTACTACTGTGCGATATTAAATAAAAAAATATTTAAAGGCAAACAAATATAAATACTTCTATTTGTTGTAAAATCAAAATAAAACAATGAAAATAATATAAGTGACATATTCCGCAAGTTATTCCAAATTTATAATTTTAAATTTTTTAATTATTTTCTGTTGCCTACTTTGCGGCGTTTTTACAATTAACAGCTATTTTTCTTAGCAAACCTTCCCCTTTGAAATAATTTTTTATTATGACTTTTGTGCTCTTCTTTCATTCTTTCAATTCTTCTACCATTTATATTTCCAAATTATATTTCCAACAATTTATATCTACTTCTCTTCTAACTGTTGACCTTTTGGCTTAAATATTTAAAAAGGGGGACAATTTTTATTTTATTTATTTTACGACAATGTTTGTTGTCTTCTCATTTTTGGTCATTTTTCTTTTGGTGTTTTGTTTATTTTTATTTATTTGTTTATTTAGTTTGTTTGAATATTTTTTCTAACATTCCTTTTGGGCCTCATAACTCGTTTTAAGTGTTTCCAGTTTATGAGGTTAATTAGCATCATTGAAATATTTTAAGTGTAGTTTTTTAGGCGCTGAAACAAAAAAACAAATTTCAAGCTTAAGTTTATTTTAAATAAAATTTAGAAGAGGTTATTTTACAAAGAGCACCCTCTTCTATATTAAGTGTTTATTTTAATTAATTAAATTTTTTTCTTAATATTTTTTTTTCTGTATTTTTGTTTTATTTGCAGATTACATTAACAATTGCAGAAAAAGATTTTGGACGCCTTAGGTGATATTAACTTAAAAAAATATAATAAAAGGTAAGTGTAAAATAAAGGTGTATTTTTAATTAAAAAATATTTCGAAAGAAAAAAGGATTTATAAAGAAATTAGGAAATTTATTTTAATAAATATTGGCAAATAATGCAGCTCAACAAAAGGAGACAAATTCTCCGAGGCATGACGATTCTTAGCCGTGGATTCAGAAACACGGATTAATAAGTACTAAGGCTCTAATCCTGTTTTTTTTTAATAAATCGTATTTAGAATAATTAAGCTGGTTGTCCCGCATATTGCAGGATATTTCAAAAACTATTCATTTGATTTAATTCAAAAATGTAACAAAATTTTCTAATTAAAATTATCTTCAAGTAATTTTTTTATTATCTTTTCATGCGTTGAACAGTTATGGAGATATTAAGTCCAATTTTTGAAGAAAAAATTCAATTTTATAAAAAAAATTAATTTAATTTTTTTTTTCCAAAAATCACAAAAAATCGGGAATATTAAGAACTTAATTTTTTTATTTTTTAATCATATTTCATTTAATTCAATGCATAAATGTTGATTCTGTTCACAAAATAGTAAAAATACTCATTTTCAAATTACATAGAAACAGAAGAATTATATATCGTCTATTCCACGAGAGAACGCTAATATTGTTCCAATTTTTGCAATATTTTTGCTTTATGTACATACCCAGTCGCGGATCCAGCTAAAGCTTTTGGGGGAGGAAAATTAATGAATTTTTATCTAATTCTCAAATTTTATGATTTAGAGCAGTTTTTCTATTCAGCTGTTTCCATTTTGGGGAGGAATTTCTTTTTTTTCGTCCCCGTGGGAATCCGCGCCTACATACCCTATGGGGGCTATTTAAATATCTCTATTTTTTTGAATTTTAGCAAATTCTGTGAAAAGTTAAAAAAAAAAAAATCAAAATTGTGTAACTTTAAACTTCAATATCTAACGGATTTTAGTTATTTAAATTGATTTATAAGAAGAATGTCCACTGTCCTGTCAAAAGATGCATTCATTAGGAAAATGCAATTTGAAATATTTTTGAAAAAAAAATATATTATGTTTGCTAAAAAATGGAAATAAATTATTTACCAGTTAAAAAATTATGGACATGTTCTAAAAATCATAAGTTCTGAGAACTGGTTTGTATCAGAAACCACTTTCAGATTTCTTTAATAATCCTCAGAACTAGGGTATCACAATCAATAGTTCTAGAATCTATTGTGGTTCTAATTAGTTTTAAATAATGGTTTAGGAGAACTATTTTGCTTAGATCTTATTCTGTATGACTTCTATATTACTTCCCCCAATAAAACTTCGCCTACTAAATAAACGTGTTCTTCTAACCGAAACAATATGAAAAACATTCTTCCTTTGTTTGGTGCTATAACTGATGAATTTTGTTTCCGCGATATTTCCTAAATTTCACCGTTTTTAAATTGGTACCAAAACAATTTTTTTAGATGCTGACTTATTACGCACAAAAGAAAAACCCCTATCTCGGTTGAGATTGAACCCACGTATCTCAATACTGTTTATGTGTTAGCCTGCTCTACTAGTTACACTAAAGTCGACTTTACATTTTTATGTGGCCAAAAAGTGGTTTTTCATAAAGGAAAATAAATAACGTTTGGCCTCCAATTGGGGAGTTCGAAAACTTCAATAATTTATGTAACATATATGTTTTTAGGCGGCTTTAGACACGAGCCACGTAAACCCAAATTACTTTCATATTTACTAAAAAACCAATTATTGAAGTGCTTTAGTTAATGCTGCGAGTGGCGAATAAGGTACAATGTAAATGCATTACAGTAATCTGTTTGCTTTTAAAATGGAAGTAAATTTTTGCTGGGTCTGAGAATAAATTAATGGTTCGTAAATGACTTCTAGAAAACTGTTTTAAAGAACTGGTAAACCAAAATTTCACAAATGTCTTAGGAATAAAAAATGAAAAAAATTGTTCTGCCACTAGTTCTTAGAATCGTTTCATAAAATGAGTTGTTGACTAGCTAATTACTTCTTGGAAATTTGTTGTGAAGGGACAATTTAAATAAAAATCATTGGTTCGTAACGCCAAAGTGTTTAACAGTACTGGCCGTTTTAATGGGTTCTGGAACTAATTATAGAAAATATTTGTCTTCAAATTAATAAAAAATAGTTAAAATCGGACAGGGTTCAAATCTCTTTTAAAATATGACCGAAAATTGCATTTTTGTTTTGAGTGCATCTTTATCAAGAAATATTCTGGACTTTTACAAAATTGTAATTTTAGAAATATTGTTAAATAAACTTTATACTGGGTTTTAATCAATAATCATCACATAGTTAAGGATTTATTCAAAGTAAAATATTACTAAAAGAGTATTAAGCCAAGAATAAATTAAAATTCGAAAAATTTATTAAAAATTTTAAAATTTGGTAATTTATAAAAAAAATTGTTTTTGCAATTTATAGTAAATCATTAAAAAACCGTTAAAAACTTTATGAGATATTGAAGTTCAAATTGAACCACGCGGTTTTGTTGACTTTCAGAAAAATAGCGAATAAATTAGCGAATTTTTCGAAATTAAATAAATAAAAAACAGACAAATAAAATAAATAATAAAAAATAAAATAAATAAATAAAATAAATAAAAAATAAATAAATAAATTAAATAAATAATAAAATAAACTAAATAAATAAATAAATAAATAAATAAATAAATAATAAATAATAAATAAATAACGAAATTAAAAATTAAGAATTTAAATGGCTCCATAAATTTACGTAGCAAAAACGGAAGAAACTTAATAAAACTTTTTTCCTTTTTTATAAATATCTCATAGAATGAACGATATAGCTTCCTGATTTTTTTCAATTAATATGAATAAAATGTGTCTTGATTCTATTTGCTACAATTTATTAAAAATTAAAATTTGTTTTCTGTATTAATTAATTAAGATTAAGATTTTTATTTAAATTTTATATTCTACAAGATGTCTAATAACAGATTTTCTAATTCTTATGGCTCTCTTTATTTAGTTTTCAAAATTACATTCAGTTCTTAAAGTATTTTCCAAAAACAGGAAAATAAAGTAATAACATGTACCAACTATCTTCTCTCTAGTAGCCTAAAAATAGGCAACACAAATTTCATATACTCCATACACACTAAACTACATATATGTTACTTAAGTTAATAAGAAATATATGATCGATATTATTAGCATTATAAGATTTTCCATGGAAACTTTACACACATAGAAAATCATATTCTTTATATATGTATGTAGTTACTAAAATAGTCTCTAAATACTAATGTTATTTACTATCACCACAAGACAAACTCAAGATACTAAATGCGATTAAATGTAATGCAAGACAGTCATATAAATATCTATGTATAAAACCAATACAAAATGCCACATTTCTATATACCTATATACATTACATTGTATGTATGTGTTATAAACATACTCAAATAAGAATATCCTTAACACCTTCTTTTTCATTCTTCTTCGTTTTTGTATTCTTATTCCTTTATATGTATATGTGCTTGCTGTTCCTTAATATTTTTTTATTATTATTTTCTTTTTTCTTTTTGGCATCTGTAAGATTCATATACTTAAATATGTATAACAAAATGACATATACATTCCTTATATTTGTACACATGAGGTTACACTAAATGTGTGTTTAA
>MINK01173081.1:0-34743 GCA_001735545.1 Phormia regina
AATGGCTATTATTTAAAGGCTATGAGTTAGAAAGAGAAAATATACTTTTGCCAGTAAATAAAAATAAAAAACAAAAATGTTTATTAAAAAAAAATAATAAATTGGCAGAAGCAAAGATAATGGTAAACACCAATAAAGGAACAAGACTTGTATTAAAAATCTATGGCATACATTTAGGTTTTAAAAAATATTAGCATAAAAACATATAAAGTCTATTTTTAGTTGAGCTATAAAAACAACAACAGATGTAATGAATTGTTTGTTAAGCTTAAAATTAAAAATATTTTTTGTAAAAAAGCTTTTTAACAATTATTGCTTTAACGTAGAGAAATGCGTTTCAAGTAATTTAAATTCTCGTACAAAGATTCTTAAATTAAATTTTTGTATATGATTTTTAAGTTAAATATTAAAATATATAGTATAGTTTTAGGCTATTTTATTTGTAATTCCAATTTCGGTTATAGTTCTTTTACGGTCCTGGTTCAGATTTAGTTCTGTTCTAATTCCAATGTAGTTCTGTTCTAGTTCAGTTCCTAGTTCAGTTCTACGCCAGTTCTAGTTTAGTTCTAGTTCATTTCTTGTTCAGTTCTAGTTCTCGTTCTGCTAATTCAGTTCTAGTTTTCTTCAGTTTCTATTCTAGTTCTAATTCTTCTAGCTTCGTTTTAGTTCAGTTCTTGTTCAGTTCTAGTTCAGTTCTTATTCAGTTCTAGTTCTATTCCAGAACAATTCTCGTTCTGCTTCATTTCGCCTCTAATTCAGTTCAAGTTCTCCGCTAATTCAGTTCTAATTTTTTTCAACATCTACATTAGAAGTAGTTCTCTTCTAGTACTAGTTCAGTTCTAGTTTTTTTTTTAATTTCTCTTCTAGTTCTAATGTAGTTCTATACTAGTTCAGTTTTAGTTCAGTTCTTCTTCAGTTCTAGTTTTCATATTTAGTTCTATTCCAGATCAATTTTCATTCTATTCTAGTTCTGCTTCAGTTCGCCTCTTATTCAGTTCTAGTTTTCTTAAACATCTATTCTAGTTCTAATGTAGTTCTCTTTTAGTACTAGTTCAGTTCTAGTTCAAGTTCAGTTCTAGTTTAGTTCTAGTTCAGTTCTAGTTCAGTTCTAGTTCAGTTCTAGTTCCAGTTCTAGTTCAGTTCTTGTGCAGTTCTAGTTCAATTTTAGCTCAGTTCTGGCTCAATTCTAGTTCAGTTCTAATTTAGTTCCAATTCAGGCCTTATTATATTTAAGTTTTAGTCCGTAAGCCAACCCTGTTTTTTTTTAAATTATTTTATATAACTTTCCCTATTTCGCATGGCCTGCCTTAAGGCGTTTATCTTCTAACCTAATAAAAGTATACTTTAAGGCTTATTTAAGCAATTTCTTTTCTTGTTCTCTTTTACAAAGAAAAATTTCTCATCTATTCATTTATTTTAATACCCATCCTTATTTTTTCTTGTTTTCCTTGGCTCAAGTCATTCAAATCTTAACGTCATCTTGTTTTTTGTCTTCTATTTCAAACTTAACGAGCAAATAATGTAACGCCTTTTTCATGTTTTCTGTTATGTGAAAGCTTTTTTGTTGTTGTCGTTGTTACTTTCTTATCTTTAACTTAATATATATATAAGTAAAGAAATTTAAAGCTATTTTTATGGTATTTATAATGAAAATACTTACATTTATACAATCTCATACAAAATATCACAAAAAAAGTCTTATCATTTTTATTTTATGGTATTTTTTGTGGTTTTCCAAAAAAAAAAAGAATGAAAAACTAAATACGAATGTGTCTGAAAAGTAAATAGCTGAGTTAAGGAAGGCAAGATTGTCTTAAGGTTTTAGTTTAATTTCATTAAATATAATTTCACAAAAGTTGTAGAGAAAACTATTGTTTTGTGTTAAAGTTTTTTTTTCTTTATTTAATAATTCCTTTTGCTTAAATTGTTATATAGAAAGCCTAAAAGTAGGCTATGGTGTTTTTGTTTGAGTATATACACACATAGAGGAGCCTAAATGTAGGCTATGGTTTTATAGTATTTTCAAATCGTTTGTTTTGTTTTGTAATTTTTTTTATTTGATTTTCTTGGTGAATTGTTTTGTTGTTGTTTTTTTAAAAGAAATGAAAACTTTTGTGAAATAAATGTTTTTTTATTATTTTGATTTTTTTGTCTTAAGTTTTTATATTCTTTATTTTGTGGTTTTTCCTTTATTTTTTCTTCTTTCTCCTTTTCGAGAATTAGTTCCTTTTTTCGTAGCTGGAAATATTTATTGCTGTTGACCATTGGAAAATATTTGTGTCTGGGGAGTCGTAAATATAAATTGTTTTCTATTTTACAAAAAGAAGTTAAAAAGAATTTGTTTTGGTATACTTTTAGGCACTTTTTCTCTGTCTTTTTTGGAAATTGTCATTGTAATATAGCCAGCAAAATTTCTTATTTCATTTTATTTTGTTGTAGAGAATTTACCAAGATAATTTAAAGAATTTCCTGGAAAATTAATTTAATTTAAAATGAAATGTAAAGTAAGCAGAAATAAAAACAAATCATTTTAACACATTTTTTTTTTTAATTTATTTTAAGAAAATGAAAACGTGAGATTGAATAAATGATGAAGAAGAAATTTGAAAATAAGTCTAAAAAGCTTTTTAAAATAAACCACAAATTACTATAAAGAAAAATAAAAACAATTTAAATACAAACAACATTTAAGAAAATTAAAAATATATTACTTTAAATTCATATGGCTCTACTTTGTTAAGCTATAGTTCAAGCTATTAATAAATATAATAATTTTAAACAACATAATTTAACAATTTAAATTCTCTTATTTAATTTTTCCATATAAAATTTTTCAATTCGTGCTGTGGTTTACAAAATACATAAAGAAAAACATTTATTTAATAACTCCTAACACATGACGTATGATTAATATTAATTCAGTGTTTTGGTATTTAAAAATTGTTAAAATTTACTTTACACAAATATTAAGCAAAATATAAAAATCATTTATGAAAGCCAACATTTAAGAGATTTAAATTAAATTTACCAACTATGCTTAGCATCTTTCCAAGCTAAAATATTTCCTTTTAAAACTATTATTTCAAAACTTTATTTCAATATTTTTCTATATATTTAATAAAATATAAAACAATCTTAATAGAAAAATACTCAAAACTTTACTTAAATTTATTTATTAATTTAAAATGCCTTAAAGATATTATAGAAATGTGTTTCTTTTATGTTATAAATTGTTAAAAGAAATATTTATATCTATTTCTTTTTCTCCTAACTCTCTTCGCTTTCTTTCTTTGTATTAAAAAAGATCTTAACAAAAAGCAAATGGAAAAAAATGTTAATGGTTTCCTATTGACTTTGCTATTATCTCTTTTCCTTAATTTTTTCTATACAAACTTCCACCTCTTTTTAACAAAAAAAAGTTTCTATAAGAAATAAATGAATAAAGCAAATATGTATTTCATTTAATTTTTTGATAAATTACTTTTTTTTATAGAGCCTACTTTAAGGCTTGTTGTAGATAGATATGGTTATTATTATAATTTTTTTATGACCTTCATTTATTTGACACATTAACAAATTATCAGAGATTTTATTTATGTGATTTTCACAATGTGTGTGTGTGTGTTTGTATAAGTCGAAAAAGCACACATATGTAAATAGCTATAAGAGAAATAATAATAAATATATATATTTTGTTTAATGTAAATAGCTAAATGTGTATATGTGTATGTAAATTAAATATTTTAGCTTTTGTTGTCTGAAAATAATGTGTGGTGTCCTCTCTATTATTCTTTAGACCATTCATTTTATGTTAGATATTCAAACAAAGTAATTTATTTGATTCTTTAGCTTGTTTAATTAAATAAAAGCATACTTTTAGGGGCCATTAAAAAATTTTAAGTATAAGCATTTATGACGAAGAAAATTATATTAAAAAATTATAAATAATATTTCGATTATTTATGAGATAAGAACAAAGGTTGAGTCAATTCTGAACTAGACATGAACGAGAATTGTACTAGAACTGAACGAGAACTAAAGTGGAACAAGGCATGAAATGAACAAGAGCTAAACTAGAACTGTGTCATAATAGAACTATAACTGAATTAGAACCAAACTATAACTTATAACTGAATTTAAACATGACTTGAAGCTGAACTGAACTAGAACTGAAAAAGAACTGAACTAAAACAGAACTATAACTAAGCTAGAACTGAATTAAAACTAAACCAGAAATGTATCACAACAGAACTAGAACTGAATTATAACTTAGTTAGAACTGAATTGGAACTGAACTAGAACTGAACTTAAACTTAACTTGAACTGAACTAGAACTGAGAAGGAACTGAATTCTAACTGATATTAAACCGAACTAGAACTGAATTAAAAATGACTCAGAACTGAACCAGATCTGAACTAGAACTGAAGCAAAACAGAGCTAGTACTGAACTAGAACTGAAGCAGAACTGCACTAAAACAGAAATATAACTGAGCTAGAACTGAATTTGAGTCGAACTAGAACTGAACTATAACTGAGCTAGAACTGAATTTGTGTCGAACTAGAACTGAACTATAAGTTAGAACTGAATTGGAACGGAATTAGAACTCAACTAGAACTGAATTAAAAACGAACTAAAAGTAGAACTAAACTGAAACTGAACTAGAACTGATCAAGAACTGAATTAAAATCGAATTAGAACTGCACTAGAACTGAATTAGAACTGAACTAAAAATGAACTAGAATTTGACTTCAAACTGAACTGAAACAGAACTAGAGCTGTATTAGAACTGAACTTGAACTGAATTAGAAATGCATTAGTACTTTAATACAAATGAATTAGAACAAACTAGAATTTTATCACAACAAAACTAGAACTGATTTAGAATTGAACTAGAACTGCAATAAAAAAAACATGAACTGACGATAAGAATGGATCTCTTTGTTACTAAAATTTTTCTTATTTACTTTGAGTAAATATTTTGCCTTATATTTCAGCCTGAGTGTCCTGTACTAGTTTTAAAGAAATATTTTCCAAATGCCTAATTGGTCCGCTATAACTTCTCTATAGACACTTTTTCAATCGGTCTTATTGTATAGAAGATACAAACTAATTTAAATTGTTTATTAAAAAATATCATATGTGGCGTATGATTAATATTAATTCAAAGGTGTTGGCTTTAAACGGGTCATAACTTCGTAGAAATAACTGCTAGCAAAAGTTAAAAAACTGTTGGTAAAAGCTAACATTTCACCACATATATTTTATAAAATGTTCTTAAAGTTAAGAAGCTTAGTTTAAGAATTAATTTGATCTATCAACTAATTTCAATTATTTTATATGAAATACTTTTACATTTTTTTTTTGCATAAATATGCAGTTTTAATTTGTGCTTAATAAGTTTTCAATTTGAAAAACCCATTAAATATACATTGCATTCGTAATACTCAGTAATTCCTTAATAATTCTTTTTTTAAATGTTCTCTTCTTCGTGAGCGTATTACATTATTTTTCATTGATTTTTAATTTACTCTACTCTAACAGCCACCAAAAAAGAAGAAAACAAAAACAACAACCCCATTAAGTTTTTATCTACTTTTCTTACTCTTTTATATCTTTTTCATAATTTGGCTCATGTTCAATATTCTTTTTTTTTTTAGTTGAATTTCTCAGAAAAGAAATTTGTTGCAGAAAATTTGTAATTTTTTCCAAACAATTGCCAGTTTATGAGGCAAAAAAAGAAAAAGAAAAGAAATTTGCGTATGTAAGAGTTTTATTTTTTGCAAATTATATTACAAATTGTCCAAATATTAATGGGGAAAAAATAGAAAACTTCTGCACTTAAATACGTTTCAGTTAACAATAAAATAAAATTTAAATTAAATTAAATTATAATTATAAAAGGAAAACAATTTTTAATTATTGTTATTTTATGCTAATAAAATGAGTAAGAAATTGCTTTTAAATTTTTATGTCATTTTTAAACTGGCCAGTTATTTTATACTCCAATTTATTTTCTTAGCGTCTTAGCCCTAAGCTATGCTTTGCTTTATTGCAGAATTATTTTCTTAGCTTTTTTATGTTTTTTTTTTTTTAATAATGACTTCCTTAAAAAAATATTTTTTTAATTTTTAACCTTAAGCCTAATATTTGTTTTAAATTTATGAGGTTAAGTTTTAAAGCCAAAAAAAGAAAGATTTTTCTTTTGTTTGCTTGTTTATCTTAACTAATTAGTTTTTAAGTTTTGCTCTTTTTTTGCGTATTAGTTGCCATACATATGTACATGTGTTTTCTATACAATTTTAATAAAAAGGTCAAGGTTACTAAAAAAAAAACAGAAATAAAAATAAAAAAAGAGAAACAAAGATGAAAGAAAACAACATATTTTTTAAATACATTTTAAGCGCTAATTTATTATAAAGGAAAATATGACACTAGATTTAGAAATTTAAGTATAGAAACAGTACAAAATGAAAGTTAAATTTTGTTTCTATCTTTTAAAGGTCATATTTAAGCCACATAAGGTACTTTTTAGCAACTATCTAGGTTAAAAGATAAGTTTTTGTAAAGCTTAGTTTCTATTCTATAAGTTTTCTATATATAATTATTTAATAACTCTTTTGGTTAAGAAGTTATATTTAAATAAATTTATTTCTTAATAATTTACATACATGACGTATGATTAATATTAATTCATAGGTTGTAGCTTAAAATATAATAACTAGGTTTGCACAAATTTTAGAAAAATTATCAAAAATGTTCATGAAAGCTAATTTTTTAAAGTTTAAACTCACTACCATTTGAATTTAAATTTATATATTTTATATAGAATTTTTTATATCCAAAAATTTTACTAAAATATATTTTTTTTGAAAAATTTTTAGAATACAAATTCACAGGTTGTACGAACTTCTTAATAAAAGGTCTCCAAGCAATCATTCTATTACGACTATAGGTTTTTATTAAGTCAATATTTTTGAGAAGAAAAAAGAGGTCTTTATCTAATTAAGAATTATAAAATAGCCAATTATTGTAGACAAGTTGAACAAAATAAAATCAGAAATCTTATGCTAATTTGGTAACCTTATTAAAGAATATATGAAGATCTATACTTGAGGAGAATTTCAAATTAACATGAACCAATGTTAGAGTCCATTTAATTTCATTGATGTCAATTTCTATTTCAGTTCAGTTCTAGTTCAGTTCTAGTTCAGTTCTAGTTCAGTTCTAGTTCAGTTCTAGTTCAGTTCAACTTCAATCCTAGTTCAGTTCTAGTTCAGTTCTAGTTCGGTTCTAGTTCAGTTCTAGTACAGTTCTAGTTCAGTTCTAGTTCTATTCTAGTTCAGTTCTAGTTCAGTTCTAGTTCAAGTTCTAGTTCAATTCTAGTTCTGTTCTAGTTCAGTTCTAGTTCAGTTCTAGTTCAATTCTAGTTCAGTTCTAGTTAAGTTCCAAGTCAGTTTTATTTCATTTCTGTTCCAGTTTTAGTACAAGTTCAGTTCTGGTTCAGTTCTTCTTCAATTCTGGTTCATTTGTAGTTAATTTAGGTCTAAGTTATTTTAGTATGATATAATTACGTATATTACAAAAGCTTTCACAAAACATTAAGCTTTTATTGAAAACTTTAAGCTATTAAATTATTTAATTAAGAAAATCTAAGTTTATTTTTAAGTATATAAGTTAAATAAAAGTAGCTTTTGTTAAAAAGCTTTTTTCTGTATATTATGTAATAATAGTTTATAGTATGTTTTCAAAATATATATATTTTGTTATGTAAATTAATTGTTGTTATTTGAAAAGTTAATTGGCATGTTGTTGTTTTATTAAAGAAATTTATTACAGTTTTGTAAATTATTTAAAATTTGTTCAATTTTATAAGAAAAGCTTTTAACTAAATGTTTTTTTATATTATAGAAAAAATTCATATAATAGTTTTAAAAAAAAGTATAAATATTTATGTTATATTATTTTTCAAAAGCATAGCTTTTTGATAGGAAATTTTTTTTATATTTGTAGGATATTTTTATAAATAAAATCCTTAAACTAAATCCTGTAAATTTATTCCTTTTTTAATCCTTGAAAAAAAAAACAAAACAACTCACCATTTCAAAAAAAAAAAGCTTTTTGGAGTTTAGTTAATTAAAAACCCTTTTAATAAAAAACACACTAGCTAAAGCTTTAGTTAGCCACCAAAATGTTTAACCAATGACAGCTTTAGTTTGGTAGTTTAGAAAAATTCAAGAAATATAAACCACACCACCTTTTTTTGTAATAAAACTAGTTTTAGAAATCTACACTTTCCTTGGTTTCTCTCCTTTCTTTCAAACCAAAAAAAATGCCCCTTGTGTTATACACTCCCCCCTTACCCACTGTGTGATATTTCCTGATTCCACTCTCATGATAAGCTACTACTACTAATACTTTTGCTCTCTTTTCAAAAAAATATAAAATAAAAAACTTGCAAATATACATTTTTTCCCCAACTTAAAAACAATTCAAAATAAAACGCTTTAAACAGTAGACCACAATATATATATTTTATATATAAAAAAAAAACGAAATTTACTTAAAGCAGCTCAACATTTACATTTTTTATATGCTTAAACCTTGTCCCCCTCCACCAAAAAAAATATATAATAAATAATTGACAAAATGAAACATTATCCAAAGAAAAAAGAAATGAAATAAATGAAAAGAAAATCTTATGAAATCAAAAGTTTTTGGCCGTGGCGTGGTAAATATATGTAGTGGAATTCATAATATTGTAGTGAAATTAATAATAAATTTATTATAATTTTCTTTATGATTTTTTGCTAATTATTTTCTTTTAAATCAATCTTGACAATTTGCCATTGAAAAAAGACGAATTTTGCTACCAAGAAATTAATAATAAAAATATATATAAAAAAATTTATTTATTAAAATATTATTAATTATAATTTAAAATTGGTTTGTTTTTGTTTATGTTCTAATGAAAATATATATTTTTTTATACTAAATTTTTATCTAAAAAGATTTTTAGTTTAATTTGTTAACTTAAAAATCCTAAACTAAAACTACCTACTACTACTACTTTTATTTATTGCTGAATGTTTTATCTAAATTAAAGTTCTTTTTTATTAGGATCACTAAATCTATATCTCTACCTCTCTTTCTCTTTCTGTCCCTTTAAACTTAAAAAACAAAAATGTATCTAATCCTTAATAAATCCCTTTCTATAACTTTAACTAAAGCTGTAACTAAATGTTTTTATATTTTAAAATATATCTTTAATGTCTCCCTTTAAACTTCCGAACTGATTTCTTTTGAATGAGGTTTTATAACGCCTTAAGGTTAAAGAAAATTTAGTGCATTTTAAGACTAGAAATGGACCTATGATTGACCCAGATTTATGACAATGAAAAGATTTATTAAAGAAGATATCTTAGGACAAAATTAAGTCAAAGATTGAGCTCTTTAGAAAATACTACCAACAATTAACATCAATTTAGACCTGCAATTCTGACCAATTTATCTCAATTATTTTCCCCTTAAGATTACATAAAGACATCAATGTCTGAAATCAATTTCAGATCTGTAACTTACGAAATTTTTAAAAAATAAAAAACTTTTCTTTCAAATTTAAATTTTCTTAACAAAAATAATAAATTTGTACAATTCTAACAACTTATGTCAAAGGTCACAATTAAAGGTCAAGACGTTTTCTATATATATTTCAATTTTTTGTTAAATTTCCTTCCACAATTTTGAATTTATTTACAATTATTTATTTCAAAAACATTTAGGCGTATAATTAATATTAATTCCTTGAATTTTTAATAAAACATCTTATAACTTTTTATCCAAAACAGCTACTAAAAATTTAAAAACGGTTTTTAAAAGCCAAGACTTTAACAATAATTGCACTATTTGGATTAACCCAAAGACTGTATTAAAATATTAATCTGTAGACAGTTTTTTAAAAGTTTTCTTTTTATATTTTTATATAATTTTAAAACAATATGAAAAACAATTGAAAATATTTTTTAACTAATAAATATTTTTAATAAAACCTTTTCTAGGACTCTTAAAAGACTTAAAACAACAACTAATTTTGACTTAGAATGTAATACTTTTGGATTTACTCTTAGGCCTCTCTTTTAGAACTACTCTAACTCTCTCTTTTTGCTCTTTTTTATACTCTTTATGTTAATTTAAATACCTCTAATTAATACTAATTTAAGACTCTACAGTAACCTATTTTGATCTGAAATTTTGTTCTTATTGGTTCTATTCTTTAGTCCCTAACTTAGATATTTTTCTACCTCTCCCCTATTACTCTTTTTCTCCCTCTCCTTTATTATACCTTTTTTTCTTGTTCTTTAAATTAATTTAAGAAATAAATTCTCTTAAATCTATTTGTCTCTCTCTCTCTCAGCTTTTGGCTGTTTTGTTCTGTTTTAACTAAGTAGTACTCTTTATTATTAAACATTACTCTGTCTCTCTCTCTCTTATAAACTTTAGTAGTATAATAAATTCTTAATTTTAACTCTTTTTTAAACTTAACTAAACTCTTAATTATTACAAAAAATATTTAACCAACTTTAAAAAACTATCTCCATAACTGATTAGCTCTATATACTCTATAGAAAAACACAAAAATTATTTTATTTTTCTAAATATATTTCCAAAAGTTTATAAACTCTTTTCTAAAACAATTTAATAAATACTCTTTTTAATTTATTTTTTTATTAAATTTTAATTTTATTTATTATTAAAAAAAACCTCTAAAAAATAAAACAAATTTTTTAAAACCATAAATTATTTAATTCGATTTTTTTAATCGATTAAAATTCTTGTTTTCTTTTTTTCTTCTTCTATTTTTTTATAATTTTTCAAAAATATTTATACGAAAATCAATATAAATATAAAAAAAAACAACTTGGATTTTCCGTTTTCCAAAAAAAATAATAAAATCGCAAAATCAATCTCAAAATAAAACAAAACTCACTTGATATTTTTTTTAATAAAAATTAAAATAACTTTGTTTTTATTTTTAATTAACCACTGTGCAATTAAAATCAATTTTGTCTCTCTTTCTCTTTTATAATAATATAAAAAATAAATTTTAAAAATCCTTTAACTTTTCTATTATTAAATTAAAAAATAATCTCAATTCAAATCAAAATTTTTAATTAAAAAAAAAAATTAATTACTGAATAAAAAAAAACACTGAAACTAAAATTATGTTAAAAAAAAATTAAACAAAACCAAACACAACAATGACAATGACAAAGATGATGTTCCAGGCAAGGTGGACGAAAAGGCAACACAATTACACGCCATCGCCTCGCTGAAGGTATTACTGGATGCCACAAAACCCCAAAGAGGTGGTGCTACCACCTCGGCTGCCAATCATGTGAAGATCAATTTGAAAGAGACCACTTTAGCTGATCGTCCAAATGGCAATATTGATACAACTTTAGATTCGGTGAGTACAAAATGTTTCTTTCCTATTTTTTAAATAAAAATTAACAAAAAAAAAGAAATCAAAACAAATTTTAATAAAATTATAGTTAAATAAAATATTAAGTATTTTTGCTAGATTTTATTCTTTTTAAAGAAAAGTAGAATTTAATGTGAAAAAGATATCTAAAAGAAAAAAATTTAAATAGATTTTGAAATATAAAATTTTATTTTAAATTTTCTTTAATAAAACTTAAATTCTACTTTAAATTTTAAGTATTTCCTTTAACTTAAATTAATGAATGCTATTTTTAATTAGTAATTTAAAGACCTTTTTTGAAAAAAAATAAATAAATATCCATAGATTTTTAAAAAACAAAATTTTAGGTCACACACTATCCGCTGCATAATTCCTTAAGTTTTCATTATTTTTAAATTCTTTTTGAAAGTTCTTTTTCAGTATTCATCATGATTTTTAATAATTATTTCTATTTAATATTCATTTATTTATGATTTATTTATAAATTCATTAATAATTTTTTTATTTATGAAAAACAAGAGAAAAGGAAATGATATTTTAAATAATGATTTTTTTTATATATATATTAATTTTTTTTTAACAAAAAGACAAATTTTGTCCCACTGTAGAGTGTTAAATAAAAGCTCAGGATCCCTTCTATATATATTTAAAATTTAATAAAAATCCCTTTTAAAGTTTTAAATTTATTTCAAATTATTTATTTAAAACTTTAAGGCGTATGATTAATATTAATTCCTGGATTTTTTTTATAAAAATCTGTATAACTTTTTGTTAAAAAAAGCCACCAAAAATCTAAAAACGGTTTTTAAAAGCCCAGACATAAGGAATTAATATACGATTTTCACAAAATCATAAACCGAAGTCAAAACTATTATACAGACAAATTTCTAAGCATTTCCTCTTTTAATTAAAAAATATATATTAATTTTTTATTAAATTAAAAATAGATAAAACAAAATTATTTAAGAAAAAAAAATTCAAGTAAATTAAATTGAATTCTTTTTTTATTTAAAACATAATTAATAACAATTTTAAATATTTTAAAGTCTTCACAATTTTTTTATTATAAAACAAAAGTGAGGTTATTTATATATTTTAAATAATAAATTATTTTCTTCCTTTTTCTATTTTTATTTTAAATTTTAACAATTAAAATTCTATATATGTGTATATGTAAATGAGAGAAACAGTAAAAAATCTCTATGAATATCTATGTTAACAAATCTAAAAGCTTTAACAAAGCAATACCCACTAAAATAAAATTTATAAAAAAAATATATGATTTTAAAATGTCAGTTAAAAAAGAATGACTGACTCACGCTTCATAAAACAAATGGAACGTGACACCTTAAAACATATGTTACAATATTCATATTGAAATTAAAACAGATAAAAAAAATAAACCGGCTCAATGGTTTATGGTTCATTATTTTTCATTGACGTTATATCCACTTTTTTATGCAGAAAAATTTTAAAATAAAAAACAATCTTTTATAGCATTATTACCTTTTGCTGTAACATTATCTGAATACTCGAAAAGTTTTGTGTACAATTTTTGTTGCAAATAAAATGAATAGTTAGTTGGTTGTAAACTGTAAATGTTAGAGGTGGTTTTGTGTGTTCGTCTGTCCAGTATTTACCTGGAAAAAAACCACTGTTGCCTGTAGCATCAATTATGTTAATTGATATTTACATGAAAAGTTTTTCGTTTACATAAACATATGTAATGGTCGGCCTAAGGTAGAGTAAATAAATTAAAACCTCAAAAGGAAGTAAAAATGGAAAAATTTGTAAAATTAAGAGAAATTTGAAAATATGAAGAAAATTTATTTGTTTCATTGAAAACATTAATAGTGAGAGTATTTTAATTAAAGTTAAAAAAATTAAGGTAAAATATTAACTAGTCAGACTACAGTTTAATCATATATATCAGAGTATAGTATAGTCTAGTCAGAGTATAGTATAGTCTAGTCAGACTATAGAATAGTCTAGTCAGTCTATAGTATAGTCTATCAGATTATAATTAAGTCTAGTTAGACTATAGTATATAGTAGTCAGACTATAGCATAGTATAGTCTAGTCAGACTACAGTATAGTCTAGTCAGTCTACAGTATAGTCTATCAGATTATAATTAAGTCTAGTCAGACTACAGTATAGTCTAGTCAGACTATAGTGTAGTCTAGTCAGACTATAGTATAGTATAGTCTAGTCAGACTATAGCATAGTCTAGTCAGACTATAGTATATTCTGGTCAGAGTATAGTATAGTCTATCAGATTATAGTTAAGTCTAATCAGACTATTGTATAGTCTAGTCAGAGTACAGTATTGTCTATCAGATTATAGTTAAGTCTAGTCAGAATAAAGTATAGTCTAGTCAGCCTATAGTATAGTCTAGTCAGACTGAAGTATAGTCTAGTCAGACTAAAGTATAGTCTAGTCAGACTGAAGTATAGTCTAGTCAGACTAAAGTATAGTCTAGTAAGACTATAGTATAGTCTAATCAGAGTACAGAATAGTACAATCGGATTGTAGTATAGTCTAGTCAGACAATGGTGTAGTATAGCCAGACTAAAGTATAGTATAGCCAAGCTCAAGTATAGTCTATTCAGACCATGGTATAGTCTATTCAGACTATGGACTATAGTATAGTCTAGTTAAAAGAGGCGCGGATCTAGTTCAAGCTTTTGGGGGAGGAAAATAGAATAGTTTTCACAACTATTTCTTTAAATTTTATGATTTAGTACAAATTTTTCATTAAAAGTTTTCATTTTGGGGAGGGAAATTTCCCTTTTTCCCTCTCCGTGGATCCGCGCCTGAGTTAAACTATATTATAGTCTAATCAGACTAACTAGAACAGTTCTAGTTCAGTTCTAGTTCAGTTCTAGTTCAGTTCTCGTTCAGTTTTAGTGCAGTTCTAGTTAGTCCTTATCAGACTTTATTCAGGTCAAACTATACAGCCTAAAAAGGAAGAGATTGGGAACTTCAAAACTATATTTTTATTGAAATTTAGTGAATTGTTTTTCTTAGTAGGGTTTCTTTTTAATTTATTATCATAATTTTTTATTTATATCCTTTCCATTTTCAGTTCATATTTAAAGAAAAAAATGATAAGTGTATCCTTTGAGTGCGTGTTTTGTATTTAAAAGTATGTCTGATATTTTGTTTTCTTTACATATTATAATTTTTTCTTCTATTTTTATTAAATATATTCGATGTTAAATATTTTCTGTTGTTTTAGTTTAACGACTTGTTTTAATAATTTTAAATGTTTTAGTATTGAAACAAAACAAATATTATGTTCGTTTTATGTTCTTTCTTAAAAAAAATAAATTTCAGTGTATGAATCTTTGGAAATTTTAAGAATAAAAATCTTTAAATGTTTGAATATGATAAAATAAATTTCTATGCAACGATTATGTGTGACTACTTTAACTAAATAAAAACTCAATAACTTTACCTATATTTCGAAACTTATTTCATGTATGTCTCTGTCTTAAACTTATTACCTATTGAACTATTAAAAACTCTTATTATGTCTTCTTTATTAAATAGTTATAATATTTAAACGTATTTTCATTGAATTTGAAATGTTTGTTATTTCAAGAAAAACAAATCCTTTAATATAAAATAAAAAAAACTTTCTTTAAAACTCGCCTCTCATTTATCACCCGCCACCTATTTAAAACCAACACTATTCTTTTTATATACTATTCTGTTATAATCTATTTAAATACTTTTTATATGATTTCTTATTTTAAAATTTTCTTTTAATTTTTAGTTCCTTTTTATATTTCCTTCTTTTCCTTTTGTTATATGAAATACTATTTATTCTCATCTGTATAACTACAATTTTCTTCTATTTCCACTTATATAGACCTAATTCGGAAATATATATTTATAACACATTTTATGTTTTAAATTAGAAATCTGTTCGTTATTATTATTATTAATAAATTTAGTTTAAAATTTGATCTTCATATTTGCTTTGTCTTTACTTTGAGTTCAAAATAAATAGACACTTTTATTAAATTAATTATTTGCTTTTCATATTGAAATTTATTAAAGTATAATAAATTTATATTCATTAAATAAAAGAAAATATAATAAAAGTTTAAGGATTTAAGCACATGTTTTGTTGGTTCGAAGGACCAAATTGAATTTTTATATTAAATATTCTTACAACTTTTTAAATATCAGTAGATACCCAGGGATTCCAAGAAGCGAGCTACAAATTTTTATTTAAAATATGTTAGAGTTTTAGACTATTTTAAAGGGTACTTTGTGGTTCGAAGGACCAAATTATTTGTTATAAATAGGCTTAATTAAATTATTGTCTCTTGTTAGAGCCTTCTAAAAAATATTCAAATGATCTTTGGAGTTATATAGACATAAAAAAACTTTTTTATTTTACCAAATAGTTTTTGTGGTTCGAAGGACCAAATTCTGTACAAAACGAACTGTGTATTAAAAACTATCTTAAATTTTTATTTGTTTTAAAAATTGTCAAAAATTTTTATTACTTCTTCGGATATTAAAAAGTCTATTTATTTAAAAATTATTA
The DNA here is from genome assembly GCA_001735545.1 of Phormia regina. Lineage (NCBI taxonomy): Eukaryota > Metazoa > Arthropoda > Insecta > Diptera > Calliphoridae > Phormia > Phormia regina. The sequence goes on from MINK01173081.1 coordinate 16,045, forward strand.
TTAGAAACTCTAAATCGAACCGACTGGAAGTTCGAAGGACTACCGTTTTAAAAAAAATAATTTAAAGCAATCCAAAGAAAAAATCCATTAAAAAGAACATGTAATTTTTAATAAAAATAATGTTTACAAAGTAATCTAGTTTGAAGGACCAAAATTTAATAGATAAATTAAAAGAAAATAAATTATTTTAATTTTTTTCCTTGTAAATTTTAATTTTTAAAACCTTTAGCTTCATCAAAGTATACGAAGGACCAAAAATTATAAAAAATAATATTCTCAGTTTTTTCTCGTACTTTTATTATATTTTCTTTTATTTTCACATTCATTGTTATTTATTAAAATTTAGTTAATGGCAATTTTTTGTGTGTATTTGTGTATTTGAACACTTAAATATCATTATCATCTAATTTTTAGTCAAAATCAAATAAAAGCTTTATACGGTTTACACTAAGCAGCTTTTTGGAGGTTAAAAGTAGTTAAATGTTTTATTTAATTATTAAGTCAAAATTAAAAATATTTCATAAAAAGTAAGAAGTTGGAAAAAAAAAATACCTAGACAAAGCAAAGCTTAAAATTTATTAAAAAAATAGAACTTCTTTAGTTTAAATTAAATAATTTATTATTTAAAAATTTTAAATATTTTATTTTAAATTTAATTTTTTTTTTAATTTCTTAAAAATTTTGTTAAAAATATTACAAATTTATTTTTTTTTAATTATAATAATTTTTTATTATATAAAATATTTTTTTTTATGAAAAAGAATAAATAAAAAAATTTTCATTTTTATTTTCCCATTAAAATATTAAAATGTTAAAAATATTATATTTGTTAATTAATAATATTTTTAATTAATAACTATTTTTTCAAATTTTTTTTATTTCATTATCTTTAATTATTAAAATTGGTATTTTTTGTTACTCAAAATTTTTTTATGTTATTGCTTTTATTTTTAAAAATTTAATTTTTAATTTTTAAAAATTGTATTTTTAATTTTTAAAAATTTTATTTTTAATTTTTAAAAATTGTATTTTTAACTTTATTTTATATTTTTTATTTTCATTAAAAATATTATTTTATTAAAAAAAATAATAATAAAATAAAAATACTTCAACAAAATATTCCGAGTTGGGCCTAAATATTATCTTTTCCCCAAAACTATTGGTAAAAAAATATCGGGCTAGTTATATTTACCAAGAAATTTCAGTTTTAACAAAATTTAAGCTTTAAAACCCCTTATTTAATAAATTAAAATATTGCTCTCTCTCTCTCTCTTATTCACTTACTCTCTTATATTTTCCCTTTTAAACTCTTTAATGAATGCTCTCTTAATATCTCTGTCTCTTACTCTCTCTATTTGTATTGATTAAGTTAACTAAACTTTATTTAATTTCAAGCTTTAAGCTTTTTTTTATTTTATTGAATTTTGCTGGAATAATTTGTTTCTCTAATAAATTTAAATTTAAGTAACATGATTTTTGTATTAAAAAAAAAAAACATAAAAACATATTTAAGTAATAATAATTTTTGTATTTTCTATAATTTAAATTTAAACAAACAAACAAAAAAATTATTAAACATTTTTTTTATATATTTTTTTTTTTCTTCTTCACATAACAAATAAAACAAAAACTGTCTGTCTACTTATAAAACTACCGTTCCATTAATGAATTTATATATAAAATAAACATTAATAAATTTGTTAACTTTTTTTGTGTAAAAAATTAACAAATTTAAAGCCATCGTTAAGTGGTCGTCGTGCCAGCTGGATAGATCAAAGGGTCAAAATTCAAACGCGAAAATTTAGCATCAAAGTTAGTTTCACCAAAAAAATAATTTTACTTTTATTTCTTAAACTTTTTTTAAATTTATATTTAAAAAATATATTTTCTTTAAAATTAGCAACAAAATAAAACCAAATATATATTTTCTATAATTTTTTTTAACAAAATGAAATTTTATTTAAAAATTATAAAAATTCTAATATTTTGACTGCTTTTTTTTATAATAAAAATTAATTAACCAGTAATAATTTTCAATTGATTGTTATATTTATGTAAAAATTTTATTAAAATAATTAATTTAATTTTTTAATAATTTTAGCTAATAATTTTTTCAAACTGCTTTAAATAATTAGCCAAAATTTTATTTATTTTTTTTTTTTAATAATTCACTAATTTTTATTGTATTTTAATTTTGTTAACATTTATTTGATAAAATTTATTTTATTTTATAAATATTTTAATTAAATTGATTAAATTTTTTGTTAATTTAATGTTTTTTTTTTTTTAATTCTTTATGTTTTAATTCTTTTAAGAACTTAAACAATTTTTCAAATTATAAAACAAACTTAATATTAATCTTATTAAGGCAAAATTTATATAAATTATAATTTTAAATCAATTAAAATTTTAATTAATTTTGTTTCTTATTTTTTTTTTTTACATTTATTTTTCTTCTTTTTATATTTTCAAATACAATTTTATAGCCACAGGTTAGTTTTAACTCTTAGTTTTATTCGTTTTAGAATTATTTTTCTTAAAACTTTTTTTATTATTAATTTCATTCATTTCTTTAGTAACATTTTTCTGTGTGTAAAATTCATTGTTGTTTTTTTGTTAGCATTGAACTCCATTTGTAATTAGTATAACTGTATTGGCACCTAAAATGTAAACTCAAAAATAAAAACTACAAAAATCTTGTGTAATTGCCATGGCTTTAAATGTTGTTATAAAATATTTAATAATTTGAACATTTTTTCAAAAATAAAACTAAAGTATTATTCTCTTTTGCATGTTAAAAATAAAAATAAAAAAAAAAAAAAACTAACAAATGAAACATAATTTTATATAAAATAAATTAAAAAATGGTTTCAGTATAATTTAAACTACTTAATTTGAAAAAAAAAAAATACTTAAAAAAGAGTCACTTAAGTGAGCCTAAGTTGAAAAAAGAAAATTAAAAAAAATTTTATTTATTACAAGGCTATTAAGTGACATTTGAATGATTTTTCTAGGGTTAAGTGTTTAATTTTGTCACGCAATATAACTTTAGTTTTACACATCGAAAATAAATGTTATATTCATTAAAATATAACTCAATATCTTTTCATAAACTATGGTAAAAATAACACGTGACTGAAGTCACTGATATCTGCTCAATAATAAAATAGGTCACGTCAATCGCAAGTGATCGAGAAAAACCAAAAAAATGTGATCTAATGTGAAACAAGTGACAAAATTATGAGTGTTAATGCAAAAATTTAAAGTTACTAAAAATTTTAGGTCACTATTCTATATAAGTCACGTAAAATATATTCGATTTCTAGTAGCGGAACATTGACTAATTTTAATAGAAATTAGTTTAATTTTGTGTTGAAAAAATTGTTTCCTTAATATGTTGGAAAGGTATGGCGTGACTGAAGTCACTAATCACCAGACAGTTAAATGTGAGAGTCATGTAAAATGAAGATACTCAGAAGAAATTAAAAAAGACATTTGCAATAAGTTTTGCCATCTTTTGTAAAACTAAGACGAGATTCAGAACACTATTTTATAAGGATTATAATAAGAAAGTCATCACGTGACAAATACTTAAAGCAGTCACGTTAAATGTTGTTTCATCCAAAGGAAAATCTTATGAATATAAATAAAAAAATTAATTTAAAATTTCATATAACTAAAGTTATGTTTTTAATAAATTATAAAATTATAACGTGACCAGAGTTACAATATAGTGAAAGCAAGTGATTACATATAAAAATTAAACACTTCCTATGAAATTAAGAAATTTTATGGAATTTTAAATCTTAAATAATTAAATTTAAAACAAATTAAATACTAATAATAATAATAATAATAATAATAATAATAATAATAATAATAATAATCATTTAAAACTATAAAAAGTATCCACAACTAAAATGCTCTTAAATATTAGAGGAACGAAATGGAATTAAAATGTTCATATTTGAATTTGTTATTAGAACTATAGACAGCACTAAACATTTTCTTGAAATGTTTTAAAATACCAGAGGTACGAAATGGAATAATGTGAAACATTAAAATTTTCAACTTTAAAAGGTAGAAACATGTTATAAAAATTATTTAAAAACGAACTTTATGTAGAGAATATTTGACTAAAGCACGGACAATGCGTGGCTAAGGACTAACTGTGCATAACTCTCGAGGATGCCTGTTTTTTTGGAGAGAGAGTTTAAATATTTATAAATAACCTCTAAGAACAACAATAACTTCTAGCTTAATATTGACCATAATCGAACTTACAATCTCTGTTATCTTATACCACATACAGCAAATGTTTGTATAATTTTATTATGATTTGTGATAGTAAATACTTATTGTCAAACAAATTGAACAAATTAATGTTACAACTATTCTCGCTAACTTCTTCTTCATGATAATAATATAAAACATAAAATAGCCACTGCATACGGACATGATTGATACTATAAATAAGTATATAGAGAATGTGGAATACAATAAATGTAAGTATAATTAAACTAACTAATTGAAAAGATACTAAAAAAAGTTCACTTAAGGTTAGCCTAGTGAAAAAAAATATTAAATTTTAAATTTTTTATTTATTAACAACTATTAATTAAATATTAAACTCCAATATCTTTCTCAATAAACTATGTAAAAAACGGTGGACTTAAGTCACTGATATTTCTAAACAATAATAATTAGTCACGTCAATCCCACAAGTATCAGAAAACAAAAAATTTAATCAAATGTGAAACAAGGTGACAATATGAGTGTTAAAATACAATTTGATTATTAAACAAAATTTGATAACGGTGACTAAAGACATATTCCTCCGTAGTAGGAAAAAATTTAATTAATTTTAAAATAATTATCTTAAATTGTAAATACACAAGGTTGTTTTCTTAATATGTTGGAAAAACAATTGACTGAATCAATGACCTGACAGGTTTTAACTAGAAGAGTCACGGGGTAATGAAGGTTGCCCAGAAAAAAATTAAAAAAAAAAAAACAATTTTATAAGATGGATTATAAGGACACGTTTTACAAATTACTTAACAGTCCACGGTTAAATGTTGAATGTGAAACATTAAAATTTTCAACTTTAAAAGGTAGAAACATGTTATAAAAATTATTTTATTTTAGATAGAATCATAAAAATGTACAAAGACTCATTTGAATGTCTTAAAATGTTAAAGGAACGAAATAGAATTTGGCGAAACATTAAAATTTTCTACTTTAAAAGAATGAAAAATTTTATATAAATAATAAAATTTCAGATAAAACCATAAAACGTTGAAAAACTTATGTGAATGCTTTAAAATATTAGAGGAACAAAATGGAATTTTGTGAAACATTAAAATTTTTAACTTTAAAATAAAGAAAAAATTTATAAAATTAAAAAAATGAATCTATAAAAATTACAAAAACATAAAGGAGTTTTTTGAAATGTTAGAGGAATAAAATGGAATTTGGTGAAACATTAAAATATCGACCTTGAAAATAAAGAAAAATCTTATAAAATTAAATTATAATCATATAAAACTGTAAAATGTCTTAAAATGTTAAAGGAACGAAATGGAATTTGGTGAAACATTAAAATTTAAAAAAAAAAAGACAGAAACTATATAAAATTATAAAAACTCTCAAAAACTCGCTTGAAGTGTTTGACAATGACAGAGGAATTTGAAGAAACATGTTAAAGGAACGAAATGAAATTTTATGAAACATTAAAATTTTCAATTATAAAAAAAAATTGACAGAAACTATTTAAAAATATACGAAATTATAAAAACTCTCAAAAAATCGCTTGAAGTGTCTGAAAATGACAGAGGAACGAAATGGAATTTTAAGAAACATTAAAATTTATATCTTTAATTTAATAGAAATATGATGAAAAATTATTAAAAGCAATACAAACTTATAAAAACATCAAAATATTACATGAAATGTCTGAAAAAAACATAGGAACGAAATGGAATTTAGTGAAACTTTATAATTTGTATTTTAAAATCAATATAAATATGATAAAAATTATTATAAATCATATGAAACTAAAAGCGCCTCAAAAGCTCACTTGAAATGTCTTAAAATGCCTATGGAATGAAATGAAATTTCGTGAAACATTCAAATTTTCAACTTTAAAATAAAGAAAAATTTTTTAAAAACGTACATCTTTATGAAAAGTCATAAAATTCTTTGAAAATTTCCTAAAATGTTATAGGAACAAAATGGAATTTTGTGAAACAATAAAATTTTCAACTTTAAAATAAAGAAAAATGTTATAAAAATGAATTAAAAACGTACAGTATTAAGAAAAGTCATTTAACTCTATCAAAAAGTATTCAAATGTTAAAGGAACGAAATGGAATTTGGTGAAACACTGACTAAATATATTTTAAATTATACAAAAATACTTAAGACACAAAATGGAATAGATGATATATAAATTTTTTATATTTCTTTAAATACTTTTCTTATTGAATTAGGTACTTTTTTACAGAAAATAATTATTTCTTAAAAATGTACCTTTTAATAAAAAAAATATTTATTTTTTTTTATTAAAAAGTTAACTTTTTTCATTTTTATTTAAAATATTTACTATTTTTTACTAATAAATTAATTTATATTAAGAAAAGTACTTATTATTAAAAGTCTCTTTTTATTACCTTTTTTATTAAAAACTATTTTCTTAAAATTTTTTTGAATTCTTGCCAATAAAATTTTCTCAAATTCTTCATAAATTTCCAATTAAATATCACTGCATACATACATATGTTCATGATTACAATCAATATTTAAGCAACTTAAAGACAGCTGGCTTAAATAAAAAACTATTTTAAATATGAAAAATAAGACTATAATATAAATGGGGTGTGGTTTTAAATAGTTTTTGTGCCAAACCTTATTTTAAGTTAAAAAGGAATAAAAATAATAAAAACCATATAAAACTATTAAACAAAATATATGCAAACGAAAAATCAAAGGAACTAAGAAATATAGTTAACAAGGACAAATATTGCTAAAGCAAAGAACTGCTGCTAATGATGACACAGTTACTGCCAAGTCTATAGCACAAAAGTAGCTGCTATAAATCGTTGATTTTTGTTGGCAATTTTGCAAACAAAACAAGAAAAAAAAATCAATTGATTTGTTATTAAAAAATATATATTTTAAATTCACACATACTTATTTACATACATACATACATATATGTACATAGGTATGTATGTGTGCATTGACTATAGATGAGTTTCAAACACATTTAACACCCATTTACTTAAGATTCATGTCGAGAGCATTTTGTTTGTAATTGAGTACAAATGTTTGATTTTTTTTTCATTTTGTTAACATGTTTACACACACACATACTTACATCTGTATGTGGGTAGAGAAAGACTTGTGTTATATGTTTGCCTGTATGTTTAGATAAATAACCCAAAAAAAACAGCATTTCTGTAGCTATTAGTCCTTTTAGCCAGCATGTCGTGCTTTAGTCATATATTTTCTCTACAAGTTCGTTTTTGTTGTTTTTGTTTGTGTATTCACCAAACAATTTATGACCGAGACAATGTTCTCATGTTGCTCAATACTCAAGAATGCTATGAAATTAGTGCATCACAGATTGAAACTAAATGATTGCATTCTTTAATTTAAAGCAACTATACAATAACAACAACAACAATGTACCTACATACCTTTTGGCCTTGAGCCATGTTAAAGTGGGGTAAGTTGGGGGAAATGTGAACGTTCTTTTGGCCCTATACTGCACTTCCAAATTATTTTCTAAAGTAAACTACTAAACTAAGAATGAAATGCTCTGAAATGAAAAATAACGTAAAACAATATCAATCACTTTGGTCATCAATTTTCAACGAAAAGAAATTGAAATAAGTTTTTTTTTTCTTTCTCTCACCATCATGTTCGCCGTTAGTTTTTATTATTATTTTAGATTTGTTATTTGAAACGTGTCTGCTAAAGTTTGGCAGGAAATATATTATTTTGGAGAGTGAAGATGAACAATCAAATGGAGGAGAAAAAAAATTAAATTCCTCGAAATTTTAAAATTAATTTTTCAAAATAAATTTAAAACATATTTTTCTGTTAAAAAGAAAATATAAAAATTTTAATGTTTTACTAAATTCCATTTCGTTCCTCTAGCATTTCAAGTGGAGTATTGATGCTTTTCGTAGTTTTATATAATTTAATTAATTTGTATAACATTTTCTTTTATTTTTTTTAATGTTTCACAATATTCCATTTCGTTCCTTCAGAATTTTCAAAAAATTTCCAATCAAAGTTTTACACTTTAAATAGTTTTTATATATTAAATTAGTTTGTATACAATTTTTCTAAAAATTTTAATATTTCACAAAATTCCATTTCGTTCCACTAACATTTTAAACTAATTTTTGATGACTTTCATGTTTTATATAATTTAATTAATTTTTATAAAATTTTCCTTTGATTTTATGATGAAATTTTTGTGTTTCACATAATTCCATTTTGTTCCTCAGTCACTTTATAGCATTTCAAGTGAGTTTTTCACAACTTAAATAGTTCTGTATGATTTTAATTAATTTTTATTAAATTTTTCTTCATTTTAAAGTTGAAAGTTTTAATGTTTCACAAAATTCCATTTCGTTCCTAAAGAATTTCATGACATTTCAATAAATTCTGAACACCTTAAATAGTTTTCTACATTTTTGGTTAATATCTAAAACAATTTTCTTTAATTTAAGGTGCAAAATTTTAATGTTTCATTAAATTCCATTTCATTCCTTTAATATTTTAATGCATTTCAAGCGAATTATGAAGCTTATTTAGTTTTATGTGATTTTAAATAATTTTTAAAACAATTTACATTATTTTAAAGGAGAAAATTGTAATGTTTCTCTAAATTCCATTTTGTTCCCTTAGTATTTTAAGACATTCAAATGAATTCCTGAAGTCATTAATAGTTTCATATGATTTAAATTAATTTTTATATAATTTTTCTTGATTTTTAAGTAGAAAATTTTAATGTTCCACTAAATTCCATTACATACTTCTGACAATGATTCCAATAAAAAAAACTGGAAAATAAAAAAAATCAGTGTTTCACTTTATTCCATTTCGTTCCTTTAGCATTTTAAATCATCTAAAACGAGTATTAAATATTTTATTATCTGTTTAAGCATTTTAAGGAACTTTTTATTTAATTTTTCTTTATTTTCAAGGTATTTTATAAATGTTTCACTTAATTCCATTTCGTTCCAGGTTGATTTTTTTCGAAAATCACTTTTAATTTAAGTTTAGAATATGAATCTTCTATAAATATACCAAAATTAAAGTGTTTCACTCGATTCCATTTCGTTCCTCATTATTTTAAAGGCTGTTTTTAAAGTTTTTACAGCTTTAAAAGCTTTTAAATTATTTTGTATTAAATAATTAATCAATTTAAAAGCAATTTTTCCGTATTTGACATAATTCAATTTCGTTAAAAATATTAATTTGCTTTTTTATGCCTCCCACTGTATTTTCAATGATTTTAAAAACGAGTTAAATGGAAATATTTTCATTCACTCTTAATAATATCATATTTGTGTTTTTTTTTTCTCCTTCAACTTCCTTTACATTTTTTTGTTTATTTATCTACCATCAATTCAATCAGTTTTGAATTTCATTTTCGATAAAATGATTTTCTACGATATTAACACCTTACCCCATCCCCCCAGCAACCAGCCTCTTTGGCTGCTCCTGATATCTTTAGTAGTTGTAACAGCAGCATATTTTATGGCTTCAATGTGCTCCTATACGATGATGTGTTGAAATGTATATTACTGGTGCACTCCTTTTAACTCTCCCCCTCTCTCTCACGTAAGAGTAAGGATAGCTGAATATGTGTAATTTATTTTAGACAACATGCCAATAATATTCGTTTAAACACATACTTACTCATACTCTTACAAATAAAGAAAATGAAAAAATAACAATATAAAAGAAGACATGCATTACGACATCTTCTTTTTTTTTCTCATGGTTGCGCTCGTTTGGAGTACGAGTTTTGAGTCGTATGACCAAAATGAAAACAACATCTTACGGAGTGACAATAAATAGTAAAATGTTTTATTTATGTCATTGTATATGTGTGAGTGTTGTCTATAAAGATGAATGTTTTTCGTTTGAATTCATGTTTTTTATACATGAATAAACGGTACATTTATTTAACACACACACACATACATATAAATACACACGTTTTTATATGAATGTGTATAAGGATTTATGTGCAGTCATGTATATTTAAAGAAAAATATATATTTAAAAAAAACAGCAACAACAAAACGAGGCAAACAAAAATAAGAGAAAAAAATATTTAAGAAAATTAAGTTAAAAGCAGCATAAAAGTGAAGGACATAAATTTGTTTTGTAACGATAAAAAAAGACATCATCCACAACTGCAACAAAAGCTTTGGCAGACAAAAAGAAATTTTTGCAACAGCTTTTCAAACAGCAACAAAAAAACGCTGGCAAATCATATACATGTATATAAAACAAAGAGAGAAAGGAAAATATTTAAATGGCCATTTATTTTCTTAATGAAATTTGAACAAAAAAAAAAAAAAGAAACGAAAGAAATTAAATAAACAAAATTTAAATTAAGAAGGAAAAAATTTTAAAAATAAAATAAATAGAATTTAATAACTAGAACAAAAATTGGCTTGAAATAAGTAATTGAAATAAAACAAAATTAAATTCGTATTAATTTCAGTATTTTCTTTAACTTTGTAATACAATTTATGTAAATAAAATTAAATTTTTTATAAAAATCATGGAAAAATGACTAATAAAGGAAAAACACGATTTTAACAATATTTCAATTTTAAATAAAAATCCTGCAAGGAACGAAATGGAATTAAGTGGAACACCTAACCAAAAGATTTAACATAATTAAAATATTATCGTATATTAACATAAATGGTTAAAACCGAAAAAATCTTCAAAAAACTCCTCTCAAATAAATAAAATTTAAAAGAAACGAAATGGAATTAAGTAAAACACTCAATATAAATGTTTAAAATTAGAAAAAACTTGCACAATAAAACTTTAAAAATCTCTAAGTAAAAAAACGGAATAAAAAATTACTTAAAATGATCTAAAATATTAAAGGAATGAAATCAAATCAAATGAAACACTCACTAAAAATCTTTAAATCTAATTATATTTGCATAAGAAATATGTAAAAATCATTTTAGATAAGAAATAATTAAAAAAATGACTAAAAATTTCCTTAAAAAATTAAAGGAACAAAATGGAATTAAATGAAACACTTTAAGTTTTGTTTAAAATAATATACATAACAACAATACTACGAAAAATATTTGAAATTATAAAAATATAGCAAAAACTCGCTTCAAATTAATGAGGAATGATATGGAATCACATGAAACATTCTCCAAAAAAATTTAAATAAAAGAAAATTGACTTGGGAAATATATAGTAACCATTTAAGCAAAAAAAGTAAAAAATGGCTTAAAATTACAGTAAAATATTACAGGAATGAAATGGAAGCAAGTGAAACACATTTGTTTTCTATTAAATACATTAATTATTATTATTAATTATCATGAAATTTACATGAAATTCCAAATATATGGCAACAATTCAGTTAAACTGGCTTCAAATTGAGGAGGAACGAAATGGAATCAACTGAAACACCCACTAAATATATTTGAAATTAACTAAATTTGCAAATTATATAAATATGGCAAAAACTCAGTTAAACTGGCTTAAAATAGTCAAGGAACGAAATGGAATCAAGTGAAACACTCACTAAAAATATTTCAAATGAATTAAATTTGCTTAATTTTTCTTCATAAATTTAAAAACATTAAAAAAACTTGATCTTAGGACCTAAAACATATGAGGAACAAAATGGAATTAAGTGAAATATTACAATGTTTCTTAATTTATATGATGATTTTTATTATTCAGAATGTATTGAAAATGATTTTATGTAAAAATACTGATAATGACTGGATTTTTGGATAATAAAACTCATAAAGAACGAAATGGAAATTAGTGAAAATTAATTTTGCTACATTTTTTATGATATTTTTAACTTAGAATTTATTTAACATGATTTTTGGTTAAAATGCCGATAAGGAACGAAATGGAAACTTAAATTAAGAATATTTTTCATTAGAATTGTTCTTTAAAAACAACTAAAAACTTGGTTAGAGTAGCATAAAAAGCATAAGGAATGAAATGGAATTTAGTGAAACACTCCCTAAAATATTAAAAAATTATGAAATGATGCTTAGAAACTCATTTAAATTTCAAACAAATGGAAAAAAATTGAATTTATCACCATAAAACATATGAGGAACGAAATAGAATTTAGTGAAACATTAAAAGTTTTCTTATTCTTAATGATTTTTATAATTTAAAATGTAATGAAAATGATTTTATGTAAAAAATATTGGCAAGGAACAAAATGGAATTTAGTGAAACAATTTTTTTTTTTTTGTTAAAATGTGACAAATTAAAAACGTTTTATTTAGAATATTTCAACATGAAACAATATGGAATTAAATGAAATGCTTCGAAAAATTATTGCCAACAAATTTTTGGTACATTTTCACTCAATGTCAAAATTACAACAACAAAAAAAGAAATTATATAAAATGCAATTTGAAAACATTCTTCTCTTCTCATCTCATCGTCATCATTTTCATCATCTTCATCATTGTATTTGACTCAAGTGTATCGCAACAAGAATTGTTAATAAATCCCCTGCTGAATGATATAAACATTCCATTCATTCTTTCTAACTACTCCTTACCCTCCCTCTCACTATTATTGCAACTCTTTAGCCCAGATTTCAAATCTCACTCTCTCGAGTGTTTGATAAATTATGCAAAATATAAAATGTCACTTAAAATATGAAAAAGAGGGACGAGCATCAGCAGCATTATTAAACTTGGCAGATATAGTTGTTGGTGTTTACGACCCATATGTTTATGACATTTAAATGAGACCAAAAACAAAAACAAAACAAAAAAAGAGTAGGAAAGTGATAGAAAGAGATTTAAATATTTTAAAACCCCTTTAAGTAAGTGTATTTAATGATGACGCTTATAATGATAATAATAATGATGATGATGATAATAATGATGTGGATGAATATTTTAATAACATATTGTTGTACACCACAACAACTACAACTGCTGCTGCTGATGATAATGATAATGAAAATTATAATCATCAATGACGTTGTCATTGTCACACAAGAGAGGTTTAAAAAATAATTTTTGTCATATTTAGTATTACAAAATGAACACTATCACTTGAGTGAGGGAAAATACTTTACACATGTTGTTTTTGTGGGCCAAAACCATAAGCGGATTAGAAAAGGCTTTAAAATTTATTGTGCTCGTATGTTTTTCACACACACACATACTCACACTTACAAATGATTGTAGGAACAAAAGTACATGAACAATTGTTGTTTAAATAATTTACAAGTACAATAAAATATATTATTTTGTACATGTTGAGGAATTAGTGGAAAATGTAATCAAATATTGATTATTTTCATTTAATTCTGGTTGTTTTACTACTACCACTACTACTAGAACAACAACAAATCGAATAAATAACATGTTATGGTTAAAACATTTCAAGTGGAATAAAAGAGAAACAAACAGAACAAAACAAAAATATAAAATAAATATTCGAAGAATAAAAAAAATTATGCTTAAGTCTTTGTCAAGGTAATATTTGGAGGAAAAATAAATAGAAATAGAAAAAAAATATAAAACAAATATTAATAAAGGAAATGGATTTAAAGGAAAAACCAAGTAAAAAACAGCACTTAATAACAAAAATAAACCTCTAAAAAACTATTGATTTTTTGGAAGAAAAAAAACTCATTTAAAGAATTCCACAAGAAAACCTCAATGAAATTAAATAAAAATAAATTTCAAATAAAGAAAAAATAAGAAAATTAAATTTTTCCACAAAAAATCGCAAAAAATGGCTTAAAAGGTTTTAAAATAAGCCTGAAACGAAATGGAATTAGATGAAACACTCACCAAATACATTTAAAATAAAGAAATATTTTATATTAGTTCCATAATTGGTATAAAAACTTAATTAAACATATTGTTTATATAAAAACCAACAAGAAACAAAATGGAATTAAGTGAAACACTTAACAAAAAAGCTTAAAATACAGAAAACTAATGCAGAAAATAACTTTAAACTCTTAAATGCCATAAAATCTCATCAAGAATGATTATTACTGAAGGATATCTATTAGGAACGAAATGGAATCGAATGAAACACTTGACAAAAAGTAATAAAGCTGAAAAAAAATCCTGTTAAAGCCAAAAAAAATCATGTTTTAAAATAATTTTTCTTTAAAAAATTATCAAGGAACGTAATGGAATCAGCCGAAACACTTGCCAAAATCTCTTAAAATAAATAAAAATATTACAAAAATTATTTATTAATCTTAAACGCCCTAAAACCTTAATTATTTCGGAAAAAACTTACTAGGAACGACATGGAATTAAATGAAACATTTCAAAACTAAGTTCAAAAAGGACAAACTTTTGTACAAAATAATTTCAAATTCTGTAACGTATAAAATATCTAATTAAAAATATATTTTTATTATAAAAACCAACAAGGAACGAAATGGAAACAAATGAAACACCTAACAAAACTGACTAAAATATCAAAATAGACAAATTTTTGTTAACTATTGAAACCAAGGAAATTATAATTAGAAAACATGTTTGGTTACAAAAATAAGAAGGAACGAAATGGAATTTCGTGAAACACTCACCACATTAACTTAAAATAAAGAAAAATATCACAGGAAAATTCTCAAAGGCCTTTAAAACTTAATCAGAAATAATTATTATTAAAAACACTTCTAGAAACGAAATGGAATTTAGTGAAACATTTGCGAAATGTCATTAAACTGGAAATGAAATTAGCTAAAAACTTATATTGATTTATTATGAAGTAAAAAAAACGTAAAATGTAAATATTTAGGAATTTTTTAAAAAGGAACAAAATGGAAGCATGTGAAACACTAAACAAACGTCAGCAAATTTAACATAGAATTCGTTACAATTTAAAGAAAATTATTTTAAGTGATTTAGAAGTATAAAAACTGTTGAAATTAGGAAGGAACTAAATGGAATCAAATGAAACATTTGCCGAAAATTCTTAAATGGAATTTAAGGTTATCAAAAGTTATTTTAAATGATAAAAAACTAAATTTTTTGCTAAAATACATAGAGGAACAAAATGGAATTTGGTGAAACACTTGGTAAAAGTCATTAAATTTAACAAAAAATAATATAAAAGAAATATAAAATCATTAAAAATGATTAACTCGTTCAAAAAGCTATGGACATTGGTGGAATAGTCATTTTTAGTTATTTGGAAGTAAAATATGTAGCAAAACCTAAAGTTTTTGCAAAATTTGATAGAGGAACAAAATGGAATTTACTGAAACACTTATTAAAAAAAAATTTAATATACTAAGAAGTGTAAAATATTGCAAAAAGTAAATTTTTATAAAAATTTCCTGAAGGAACGAAATGGAATCCAGTGAAACTTTTGTTAAATATCGCTAAATTTAACATATATTACTGTAGATTACTCCTACATCCTAATATCATCTTAAATGGCAGTTAACATGAGTCAGGAACGAAATGGAATCAGATGAAACATTTGAGAAATATCCTGAAATTTTAGTTGAAAGTATTCAAAATTAATTTATATCTATTTATAACTAAAAAACTGGAATAAATAATTTTTTTTGGAAAATTTTTATAAAGGAACATAATCGAATTAAGTGAAACACCCATCAAAAAGATTTGAAATTGAAATAAACTTCTATAGAAATATTTTATTTTCATGAAAATTTCTATGAGAAACGAAATGGAATCAAGTGAAACTTGATACCATAAAATACTGTCAAAGCAATATTAAATCATTTGAAATTATTATTTAGTTTAAAATACTATTGAAATTAAACAGGAACGAAATAGAATCACGTGAAACACTTGTTAAAAGACATTTAAATTAAAATAAATTTGTTAAAAATTTATTTTAAAGCATTGAGATATAAAAATTGGACCAAAAAAGTAAATTTATATGATAATTTCTATGAGGAACAAAATGGAATCATGGGAAACATTTGTTGAAAATCCTTAAATTTAACATACAAAATGTAGATGCAATAAAAATCATTTTATATGTTTCAGAATTCCTAAAAACTGCTGAAATAAGGCAGGAACGAAATGGAATTTGGTGAAACACTTATTGAAAGTTAATAAAAATGATTTTTAGTGCATTAAAAAGTAATGGAAATTTAATTTAACGAATCAAGTGAACTGCTTAAGGGAAATAAAATTAAAAACTTTCATGTCAGAAGTAGGAAAAATTTATATAGGAGTTAAAAAAACTATTGAAATGAATAAGGAACGGAATGAACTTAATGGCTATGTTGCAAACAATTTTGATAATTATTTAGAATTTTTTTTTAAATTTATTTTCAAATTTAATATTTTTTAAACAAATTTCTTTTAATAAACAAAATAAATAAAGTTTTTTGGGAAACACATTTTAACAAATTTTTTTGGAGGGGGGAGCTAAAGACACCCCCCTTAATATAGCAGTTTCGAACAATTTATATTTTCAAATAGGAAACTCATCAATATGCCATTTCTTGTGATGTTCATTGGTGTGGAATAGTTAAAAATAGTTTTCCTTTTTTGTTGTTGTTTTTTTTCGGAAGGAGCTATGAACAAAATAGACACACTTAAATGAAAATTATTAAATGAACACAGCAGGAGTAAAAAGATGTTAAAGCAACTTTAATTGCTGACATACATATGTATGTATGTGTTAAGGTAAAATGATTAAAGTTTTTTAAATTAAATTAAAAAACTGAAATAAGTATAAGACTATAAATTCGTGAATTTTAAAACCTAATAAAAAATAGGCTTTAGATAATAATTTTTACCTGAAGCCTTAAAGTAGGCTTTAAAATTTATTCTAATAATAATAATAATAGCATAAGAAAACTGCATATGATTTTCAATGGATTTTTAGTTTAATAAATTTTAGTTTTTAATAAACTCCTAAAAATAGGCATCACTTAATAATTTTTATCTGAAGCCTTGAGAAAGAAAATTTATTAAGAATTTATTGACTCAAAATTTTTATTTAAGAAATTTCTTAAGAAAAAGACTTATTTTAGTTTTATTTCTTAAGCCTTAAGAAAGACGTTCAAATAATATTTAAAAGTAATTTACTTTGATTTTTATTTAACAAACCATTTGAAATATAAAGCCTATTTTAAGGAGCTCTTTAATTTTGTATGAACATAATTCAGTTTCTAGTTCCTCAAAATACTCTTTTTTAAATATTCTCTACCTTAAGCCTTAAACTAGGCTTTAAAAAACTTATTTAAAATAAAACAAATTTATATAAAATTATGTTTCAAATATCAAAAATATTATAAACAAATTTTCTTAGGCATGTATATATGTAAATTTAAATATTTTTTATTTATTACTTTTTTTTATAAAATTCTTTTTGCGCCTTAACTTAGGCTTTATTAAAAATTTTTTATCATAAAGCCTTAAAAAAAGGCTCTGTTTAATAAAATTTTATTTAAATCAAGTTTATTTATAATTTATTTTTAACAATAAATTATTTTAATTAATTTATTATTATTTTAATAAATTATTTTATTAATAAAATATTTTGATTAAATTTATTTAACATAAGCGCCTGTGTATAGGCTTTAAATTTTTGATTACCCCCTAAAATATAAATTTTTTGAACAAAACTCATGAAAATTTTTTCAAATTAAATACAATTTTTATTTACAAATGTTTATCATATTTAATTTTTTTAAACTAACCAACCATTTTTTTTTTAATTTTATTTAAATCTTATTTTTCAAAAAATGCACTTTTTTAATTACAAAAATAATCTTTTAAAATTCATAGTCACCTTACATTAATATTAACCATATTTATTAATAATTAAACAACCAATTATATAATACAATATTTTTATAATTAATCAAAATTCAAAATAAAAAAAAACCTATACAAACAAAAAACTATTTAAAGTTATGTATAAAACAAAAAATACAAAATAATTCTTTAAAAAAAAAACTCCCTTTTGTAAAAAAAAATTTAAACAAATTTTTCAAACCCTTATAAAATTATTAAAAATACTAAAACTTTTTTAAATATAATTTTCTTATTAAAAAAAATACTAAAATTTTTATATTTTTATTTCCTAACATATTAAACTTAATAGCAAACTCAAGAAATCGAAGATGAACCAGAACCCTTAAGTATGGCTTGGCCTGATACTGCCCGTAAACGTTTGACTTATATATTAGTGGCACCACTTTTAATACCCATGTGGTTGACCTTGCCGGATACACGTACACCCAAAGGTAAAAAACTTTTCCCGGTAACATTTATTGGTTCGATTGTATGGATAGCGGCCTTTTCATATCTTATGGTATGGTGGGCCAATGTGGCCGGTGATACAGCTCGTATACCCCCAGAAGTAAGTTGAGCTCTTTAATTAATATATGATTTTGATTTCTTACTACAAATTGTTTCTTTTTTTATTTTTTTTTTTTTTTTCTTTTTTCACTTT
>MINK01173082.1:6041-23325 GCA_001735545.1 Phormia regina
CCCAGTTTTTTTTTTTTTTTTAACTGCAGGGTAAATTTTCTGCGATTTTTTTTTTATTATTTATTTGTTAGGAGTAGAAAATTATTCTCTTTGACTGTAACTGACAACTTCAGCCACATTTGTCAGTTACGGTTGACCACAACCACTGACTTGTGTGCATTAAATATTTTCTTGTTGTTTTTGCTATTATTTTTACATTTATTTTGTTGTAGTTAATGGTTTAACATTCATACGGGTTATTTTTTTATTTTCAGTTTTGAAACCATTTGTTGGGGTTCATCAGTTTTTTTTTGTGAAAGCATTTAAGTTTAGTTTTTTCTTTTGCTATTTTTAATTTTTTTTAGCAGCAATAATAAAAAATCATTTAATTGGCCAGTGGATAGAAAACTTAAATGCAGAACATAAATATCTTAATTTAATTTTTAAATTTGATCTTATTTCCAAACCTAATGAAAGATTTATTTTTGATTTAAAGTTACCTCAATTTATAGAAAATTTATATTTTCATAAAGATTTTTATAATATGCAATTGAAATGATATAAATAACAGCACCAAATATATTTAATTTTCATTTTCTATATGAAAGCTTAAAGTTCCAACTTAAAAGCTTAACTTAAATATTGTTATTTTCATTATAATATAACATTATGACAATTTCCCTTAGTCATAATCAAAAGCTTTAAAATATAAAGCTTTGAGAAACTTGTAAAGACTTTTAAAATTTTGAAAGATTTGGAAAGTCTTTTAAAGTTCAATGTTAAAAAATGTTCTCAGATAGTTAAAGGTTATAATTTACTTCTTTAAAAACATTTAAATAAATATCAAAAAGCTTTTTTAATACTGTTACAATTTAAAATATTCACAAAAGCTACATAAAAGCTTTTAAAGATTAATAAAAACTTTATTTTTTATAAAAGATTTCATTTACAAAATTTTATTATCATTTGTTTATAAAAATCTATATCGATTTTAATAAAAATTTCGTTAATTTAAAAGTTTTCAAGTTAATAATTATATAAAAGCTTTATTTACAAAATTAAAAGTTACAAAAATTTTATTCAAAGTTGTTATTTGTAAAAACGCAATTATTAATTATAAAAAACTTAATTTTTTTGTCTTTTAGAAGTTTTAAAACAGAAAAATATTTAATTAATATTAAAGCTTTTAGTCTGTAGTTTGCATAAAGAACTTTTAAAGTTATAATTTCTATAGAAAGCATTTATTTTAATATTGATTTTGGTAAAAATTAAGCTCATTAGGAATCTTTTCCAAATAAAATGTATAAAAAGCTTTACTAAAAAAAAAAAAACTGCAAGCTTTAGTTTGTACATAATCTGTGAAATTTTTATTTATAGAAAATGTAATATTTACTCATATATATTTTTTGAGATTTGCAGCTAAAAAATATCACCTCAAATTTAAAGCTTTTAGTAAACAATTATTTTTATTAAGAAACATGAAATTTTCATAATAAGCTGTTTTATTAAAAAGATTTTTAAAGCTTTAATTACAAAGCCAAAATTATATTTTTTTTTTAAATTTTTAATTAAGCTTTTATAGGAAAAGACAAATCCAATATATACTTTTTTAAATCAAAGTTCAAATGCTCATCCCCAGACATAATTTAGCTTAAAAATATTCTTCTATATTTAAAGCTTTTTATTAGTATTTATCATATAGGTGCTAAGCTTCGAAAGGTTACTTTTTTCAGTAAGCTTTCATTTTAAAATTATTATATATTGAAATAAAAAAACTTTAAAATACGCATATTAAAAAATATTTAATGATCAAAATTATAAAAAAGCTTTGATTATAGACTTAATCTTTATATCTACGTTTTCTTTATAAAAGCTTTTGTTTATTGTTCTGTAATATAAAAGCTTGTGATAAGCATTCCAATAAAGTTAAAGAATTATTTATGCTTATAAGCTTTAATTAAAAATAAAAACTTAAAGCTTTCGAAAGCTAACATATAATTTTTTTAAATTCCAATTTCTTAATTCATCGAAAGCTTTCGTTACAAAATTATAATCATTTAAAATTGTGAAAATATTTACTTTTATTTCATGTTATAATTCATAAAAAAATATATATTTTAAAAGGTTTTTTTTTTTCATAATGAACCCACGAAGACTTTAAAAGCTATAGACTATTTATCAATTTAATATTTTTACAATAATGATCCATTTAATAAACTTTCAATACAGAAAATAAAAACTCAGACAACAAAAGAAAAGAGTATAAAGCATGAAATTTATTGACGTTCACACTTTAACCGAAAATTGACACCTTCAAAGCGCAAACCAACAACAATAATAAGCATTTAAACACAAACACACACACATATATAAATATAGCCTACATACTTATAAATAAGTATGTATGTGCAACAATCGGTGGCAATATTATTAAACTGTTGAAAGAGTAAATAAAAGCCGACGGCAAAATTTAACACCAAGAAATAACGCGTTTTACACGCACACATTTACAAAATAATCATCACAATGAACGATTAAATTAATGAATGAATCTTAAGTTAATGATTTAAATGATTTTGAAATCAATAATAAGTTTTAAAGAATTTCTTATTCTTATTATTATTTTAAATTTTAAAAATAAATTTAGTTTTCTTTCCATTTTCATTAAATGAAATAAAGGAAAATTTTGCTTTTTTTTTTTTTTTTTTTTTTTTTAAANNAAATTTTGCTTTTTTTTTTTTTTTTTGTTATTTTAAAGATTTTCTTCCATTATGGTCAATTGTCACGTACGAACGTTCACTTGTTTTCATAAAACAGAATCAACTAAGAGAGAGAGAGAGAAAAAAAACTAAATAATAATGAAAATTTTGTCCAACATCATGGCAAGCCAACTAGTATTTATCCAAAAACAACAAAATTATTGAATGTTGCAAGTAGTATAAACATAAGTAGTAGTCCGTCATCATTATCATCAACAACCAAGTGAGTTGCTGCTTGTTTACCTCAATTTTGAAACACCATGAAACATGAACAACGCTGTTTTTTTCCAGCTTATGATCCAATTATATTTTTCCACTTATTTTCATTTTTGTTGCTGCTTTAGTGGACTTAAAGTTAACAACGTGCTGTGGCCGGTTTCTTATTTTACTTAATAAAACTTAAATTTTGTTTTTTTTTTTTTTAACTTGTTTTTTAGAAAAATTATATTCATGAAATTATTTTAAATATAATCTAAGTTATAAAAAACTATATATATTTTTATTAAACGTTTGCTTTTGTTTATCTCAAGTGTGCTGATCTGAAGACAGGTGATTGAACGTAATTTAATCTAAAGCTAAAGAAAATTACAACCGGAAGAGTTTGATGATTGAAATTGTTTGAGAAATGTTAAGCAATTAAGGGAATCTTTGGGTCATTATTTTTAAAGAAAATATTATTGGAAATATTTTTTTTTTTGCGCAGTTAAAGCTTTTTATTTATACTTTAAAGTATATTAAAGCTTTTAAAACTTTTAAGTCTTTTTAAAGCAATTAATGAAAATAAAATTCAATTAGTTGTAAATTTAATTTAATTAGTAGTAAATTAGTTGATTAATTTTTGAAAATTCTATAGTAAATTATAAGCTTTTATGTACAATAAAATTAAAAGCTTTTTTTGAATAATTTAAATATTTTAGCCAGTAGCTGAAAAACTTTTCTTTCTCATACATATAAAGATAAGCTTTTTTCCTTAATTGAAAATTCAAAAAATATAAATATAAAAAAAGCTTTTTTTGGAGTGAAAAAATCTCATATATCTTACAAAATAACTTATAGAAGTGCTACTAATTAAAGCTTTAGGTATCAAATTGAAAAATTTTTATTAATTTAAAATTTATAAAACAATTATTAAAATAATCTTTTTTCCAGCTTTAAAAGATCCTATTTAGTATCTTATGCAACATTTTTTAAACCGAAAATTATTTTGTAATATTTTAAGCTTTTTATATTTAATTGAAACAATGATGAAGAGTAATTTTAAGCTTAAGGTTGCAGAACAATTATTTTTAAAAAATTCGATTTTTTATTTAAAATTGTTAAATAAAGCTTTTATTTCAAAAATAAAAATCAAAAAAACTTTTCTTTGTTAATCACCAAACGTATTTTTAATATTAAAAGCCTTAAGACATATAAAGCTTTTATTTGTTAAAGATAATTTAAAAATAAATATTGTATATAACAAATCCAAAAATTAAAGCTTTATAGTTAACTGATAAAGATAAATACAAACAACTTTTAAATGAAAACATTTTTTAATATTAAGAGCTTTTCGCCACTAGCTTTCAAAGTTTAAAATATTATAAATCATAATAAAAAGCTTTTAAAGTTTAAAGAACAATTATACCTAGGAAACTCAATTTTCTTATTAAAATTGTTAACAAAAACTTTTATTTGGAAGAATAAATAAAAGCTTTATAAGTAAATAATATAAAGAATTTATGAACAAGAAAATTGTATAAATTTATTTTGTAAAAATTAATATTTTAATTAACTTTATCATGTATTTTAAAATTAAAAGCTTTTGAGAAACAACTTTTAAAGTTTAACCTTTGTTTTGTCAAACATTAATTAAACAAAATATAATTTTTATACAAAGAAAGAAAATGTATAAAAAAGCTTTTTTATAATTTACCTAAAAGCTGAAAACTTAATAAAATATTAAAGTTTTAATGTTTTACATAAAAAATTATCTACAAATTTTTATTATTTATTAAATCATGAAAATATTTTTAAGATTAAAAGCTTTTTGCCCTTGACTTTCTCTTAAAAGCTTTTACTACTTATTAACAAAATCTAATAATATATTTTCCATTTAAAAATCTAATAATAAAGGAAAAGTTTTTTTAGTTTTCATTGAATTATCTGAAAGCTTTATGCTCATATGATTTAAAAAAAAAAATATTTTATAAAATTCAAGACATTTTAAACAACTAGAAATTCAACTCTTTTCATTTGCTCAGAAACAATTAAGAGAGAGTTCCGTAAACAATTTTACTAGGTATTTTTTGACAACGAAGTTAGATTTCTTGTGAGCAAGTTGGAGTTCTAGTTGTTTTCTATGATTTTAATTAGTTTTAAGTTACTTAAAATAATTATTTTATTTTGTCTTTGAATGAAATAATCTTCAAAAGCTTCAATTAATTAAAGAAACCATTTGTCTATTGAAATTTAACTTAATAGTTTGTTTAAATTTATTTTAAAGGTGTTTAAAATAGATTTTGTTTTAAAATTTGTCATTTATGTTTTAAGTTTAAATTCTCTTTTAAAAAACTCACCTGTATTACTCTCATGGGCAACCCCGTCTCTTTGGCCAACTGTTCACGAATATGTCGTGTAGGTTTCGGTGTTTGGTTAAATGCTGTTTTCAATACTTCCAATTGTTTCGCCTTGATCGTTGTGCGAGGCCCTCTTCTTTTTGAACCGTTGGCATCGTCAGGACTTTTGTTTTCCGCCTGAGAGTCACCTCTCGCATCAGGATCACCATCTAAGGAACCCTAAAAAACGATAAAGAAATTTAAAATAAAGAATTTTTTTTTAACATATGAATTATTAAATAATATTCAGATTAAAATAAAAATAAAAACCAAAAAAAGTGTTGATAAATATAAACTCACAAATTGCTTAAGATAACTATTCAAAACATAATCATTAATCATTTAAGGGAAAAAAATGATGATTAGGTTGATTTTTGTTGTTGTTGTTTTTATTGCATATGTGTATTTATTTCATATTTTTACCTGATCTGAATCGTCATGCGTGTTTTTGCTGTCGGTGCTCATGCTTTGTACTGAAATATCTGATGCTCCCAATGGTCCACCTGCTGAGTCTGGACCATTTGGTCCCAGCATACCCAGACCCAGAGGGGGTCCCCTTAAATGTGGTGGATCATCATCATCGTCTTCATCTTCACTCGCTGAACCCATTAAAGAACCTTAAATGATATAAGAAATATTTTATTTTTAGTCTTGGGAAAAATTCTAAATAAAAATTTGAAAAATTATTTTTTCATCCTAATTGTTTAACAAGCTCATGATTATGTTAAGCAAACAAGAGAATAAATAAAACATTAAATGTTAAGCTAATCCGGAACGCCTGTCAATTTCTATTTTTTATTTTTGTAGTGTGTAGAGGATTTCAGTTCTTTTTTCATTCTAATAAAAATGCTGGTTTATTAATTTTGAGATAAACTTTTTTGTTATAATAAACAAATGAGTAACGAAATACATAAGTAAGTGAATAAATATATAAATAAGTGAGTTAGTGGCTTTATAAGTGGTTATGTGTATTGCTAAGAAAAAAATTTCTTCGAGCACGTGCACCCACCACCCATCACCCACCATTTTACCACTTTAAAAGGATTTTCCAACAGTCATGTGTCTGCTGTTAAGTAAACTTCCAAAACAGATTTTTTTTGCCCTGTACAGACAGCCAGCTAGACAGACAGACAGACAGACGACACTCGTTGTCGGCCTTTTCATTTGCCTGCAAATTGAATGCATGACATTTAACACGCGTTCTTTCACTCACATAACTTACTTACATACATATTCTCATTGCTCTGTATTGTTTGTTTGTAATCGTTAAATAATTTGATTTGTATGTCTTCAAACTCTAAATTGACACACGTTTTCAATTTTACATTTATTATTTGTTTCGAAAATCTTTTTACTTGACTGCTATACGACTGTATGCAAAAATCATTGACACACGTTTAGCTAGTTTTCCACACTTTATGCACTGACTGACTGTAGAAAATTATTTCCCTTAATTCTATTTAATTTAAGGGAAATTGCACAACGTTTTGGGAGATCATTAGAAAAAAGAGCTTTTTAACAAAACACTCAATTATGTTTTGAATGTTTTTGATTTTTAAAATCCCAAATGAAATGAAAGTAATTCGTTATTTATTAGTAAAGATTTTTTTAAAGCTCATCAGTTAGGAGAGAATAAAAAAGCTTTTATTTAAATTCTGGTCTAAATAAAATTTCCAAAATTTTAATAATATTTTAAAAACTCATGTAGTAAAGCATTTAAATAAACTTAAACAAATTTAATAAATAATTTTTAAAAGCTAAAATACTTTTTAGAAAAGCTTTTAATATTTGAACTTATAAGAGCAATAACTTCTATCCTATTTTTTTTATAAGTTTTAAAGACTTTGGTATTTGTTATCAAACATTATAATTAATTGCCAACTATTTAAACGTATGTTCTTGCCAAAATCATTAGCACCAAAAAATAAGGGTAATTCCTAGTTTTTTTCCCTTTGTGAAAGCATTCTCACCCACTTTTTTTTGCAACATAATGAATGACTGAATGAGACTCATCTGTTGTGGATTAGATTATGTATCATAAACTTGTAATTTATTGTGTTTTTTTTTTTATTTTCTAAGGGGGCGAATTGCAAACAAGTGTTTCTTTTTTATTTTACTGGCCTTATACTTTAATAAATAACTTTAACAACTGTTCACATCCGTTAGGAAAATTGTGAAAAAAAAACGCCAGGAATATATTTTATTTTCTCCCCTTTTTAAAGCTAAATAATATTAAATATAAGACCTCTTGAAGACTCTGGGGAATTTTTAGATTTTGAAAGAAATATATATTGAGATTTGTTAGTTTAGTTAGGAATTGTCAAGAGATATGTTATGATAGCTTGAATTATATTTAAATGAATTATTATTATTACTTTTGTGTAACTAAAACAGATGCTTTGATTTTTCTTGTAGGAATCAAAAAATCTGTTTTTTTTTTTAAATTATTTTTTGATATTTAAGGACAAAATTTTTTAAAGTGTAAATTTACACGAAATTGTAATGTAATGTAATTTTGCAAGAAATGTAATTTTATTAAAATGTATTTTTTACATAAAATGTAATTTTACAAAAAATGTAATTTTACATAACATGTAAATTTACATAAAATGTAATTTTATATAAAATTAAAAATCTTATTTTTTAAATTATTTTTGATATTTAAGGACAAAACTTTTTACACGAAATTATAATGTAATGTAATTTTACAGAATTTGTAATTTTATATAAAATGTAATTTTACATGAAATGTTATGTTACATAAAATGTTATTTTATGAATGTAATTTTACGTAAAATGTAAGTTTACATAAAATGCAATTTTACATAAAATGTAATTTTTTATAAAATGTTATTTTACATAAAATGTAATTTTACATGAAATGTAATTTTACATAAAATATAATTTTACATAAAATGTAATGTAATTTTATATCAAATATATTTTTATATAAAATGTAATTTTATATCAAATATAATTTTATATAAAATGTAATTTTATATAAAATTTTACATAAAGTTAAATTTTTAATAAAATGTTATTTTACATAGTTTTACACTAAATAAAGTATTAAAATAAAACACTACTCTACACAATATATAATTTTATGATGAAATGTAATTTAACATACATAAAATGTATTTTTACAAAAAGTTATGTAATATGATTAATTTACACATAATGTAATTTTACAAATAATATAATTTAGAAATTATGTGTTAATGTGAAAATTAAAAAAAATGATAACTGAAATAAAAAAACTGATTTCATGNNAACAAACACCATTAGAAAAAATGTGCAATTTTACACAATATATGTTACTTTACGTAATTTAAATTCACATAAAATGAAATTTTACACGAAATGAAATATAATTTAACATAAAAAAAATATAATTAACATATAATTTTACATAAAAAGTAATTTTACATAAAATTTCAGTTTTCATAAAATGTAATTTTGCACAAAATGCAATTTTACATAAAGTGTGATTTCACACAAAATATATTTTTACACAAAATGTAATTTTTTATAAAAAGTAATTTTACACAATACATAAGATATTCACAAAACGTAGAACTTTACACAATATCTACAACTTTACACAAAGTTTAAGATTTAATCTAATTTTTGTCACATTCCTTTTCTATTTCTCTTTAACAACCATCTACCCACGATTACCCCTAATATTTACACATGTAAAAAACAGATAACATCACCTTGCAACGCAATGGTTTACAAAATTTTTGCATACTCAGTTCAAATGACAAGCGAATCAACTTTATAATATTTTGAGTAATTTTTCGTTTTATTTTCGTATTTTAAACAAAATAACATCGTTGGTACTGCACAAATAATCAACCAAAATCTCTTGCTTCGTTCATAAAAAATATAATTCAAAATCTTTAGACAGGCTTCATTTATCGTATGAACAGTATGAATGTTGAAAGAAATCGGTAACGTATTCATACATTAGCCTGAAATACAAGCAGGAATTAAACCTAATTTTTTTACAACAACCTCATATAAAACAGACAACTGACATGTCGTTCTAAGACTGAAGGCAGGAGTGAAGATATTTTTTGATAAAAATGTTAAAAAATAACTATTCAAGTGAAAAATCCGTTGATCTGTGGATCATGCAAGCTCTTTCAAAGCGAAAAAAAAATTCAACAGCCAACAGATACAATCAATGCAAGTTCAGCAAGCAATCCGTTTTTGCGTTTTGGTTTCCTACGTATATAACTTCACATAAAATGATGCGGTATGTAAGTGACATTCTGTTTCGGCGTTTTTGTTTTTCTGGTAAAATTATTTTTTAATAAATGTGTGAAATTTCTTCCGCTCTTGCTGGAATATTTGTTGTTTTTATATGGTTTCCATAAAATATAAGAGCTGAGCGTAGCGTAATACCGCATTCAACCTTCTAGCTTTTTATTATATATTATCCTTTCTTCTTAGTACTTATACCAAGAAATTCATTTTAACTCGACTTAAGCTTAAATGGCTCACAGGTCACATAACATATCCATCAATACATAGTTCAGCTTTAATACAAACGTCATCCACTGTACGCAGTCCGGTGTATCGTTATGCATGCGCGTGTGCGCCCCAATGCAAAATACTAAGGAAATAATTGTTACACTAAAAAACCTGACCTGTCAAATTATCGTACCACTATTTATTTATAGGTATCAGTTTTGTATGAACACGTTACATAGCTCCTTCTTTCTTTCTATGATCTGCAGAAAATTTACCATGCTTATGTGTTTGTTGTTATATTATTGTTGTTGTTGCTGCTGCTGTTCTTATGTAGATTTGTCAGTCTTCGACATGATTTCTTCCGCATCCTGACGACAACGATGTCAAACTAATTACGAAATATAATGTGAGTGTCGTGAGTACTCAATATGAATAAAAGATAAAAACCAACAACAACAATAACAATAACAGCCATCGATAAGCAATAGCAAACATTCATATCTTAGGGTGAATTCTAGTTGTTGTTGTTTTTGCCTGTTATATTATTTCTTACTTCAAAGTTTATTATAAAGGCTGAATTGACTGAAAAATTACCCATCAATCGACAACAACAACACCCAAAATATTAAGGAAGAAACACCAGTCACCAACAGTCAGCCATCACTTTTCAAAAACGTTTAAAACAAATAAGCTTAAACTTAAGTTATCCACAGGCGATTAAAACAGTCAATTTATGGCAAAAACAAAAAGAAAAATAAAAACAAATATTTTCACACAATAATACACAAAAGTGGTCCAATTTAAAATGCCAAGACAGGAAGAGAAATTATTTACAATAACAAATAGCGAGAATAAAATGTAACAATTTATACCAAAATTGAATTTTTCTAAACAACTGGCAAATTGATTAAAATGTAAATTTTTTACATCAGGGAAAATTTACACAAAATAAAAATTTTTTACATGAAATGTAAAATTTTAACCAAAGGTAAATTTTTAACACTAAATGTAAAATTTTAGTAACCAAAGTTAAATTTTGACATGAAATGTAAATTACACCGAAGATAAATTTTAACTAAATGTTAAAGTAACTTAAAACGTAAAATTTAAGAAATATAATTTTTTACAAAAGTATTTTTACAAAAATTTTATTTTTTATACATCAAAAAATATAAAGTACTACTATAAATTTTTACATTATATGTAATTTTTACAATAAATTGTACATCTTACACAAAATGTAAATTTTTTGCACCAAAATGTGATACTTTATTACACAATATGTAAATTTTTACTTCAAAGATAAATTGTAATTACATTCAATGTAGAATTTTTAAACCAAATAGAGTTTTACATAAATTACAAATTAAGGTAAATGTTAAATTATTTATACATTTGCCGTAAATACTTAAAAAATGGTAACTCTGTACCACAAATGTAATTTTACACAAAATGTAATTTTTTAACACAAAATATAATTTTTTATACAAAATGTAAATCTTTTACCACAAAATGTAATTTTTTTTACCAAAAATGTAAATTCTTATCACAAATATGTAATTTGTTAAACCAAAAATGTAATTCTACACAAAATTTAATTTTTTACCACAAAATGTAATTTTTACATCAAATGTAATCTGTTCACAAAATGTAATTTTTTTCAACAAAATGTAATTTAATTACCGTAATATGTAAATATTTTACCGTAAACGAAAATTGTACACAATTTAACACGTTTGGAAAATAAAAAAAGTTACCAAGAACGTAAAAATATAAAAATATTTAATTTTACACAAAACGTAATACCTTCACACAAATATCAATTTATTAACACAAAATATTTATTAAAAAATATATTAATTTTTACACCAAAATTGAACAATGTTCGTAAATAAAAAATATAAATATTTACCAATTATTTATACAAATAATATGATATTTACATAAAATGTAAAAATCCGTTAGACAAAATGAAAATTTTTTACATCAAATGTAATTTTTAAGAAAAATATTAAAGATTATTATTGTAATCATTCATACAAAATGTAAATTACATTCATTTTTACACAAAATTATTTTGCAAAATGTAATTATTTCTACAATTGTTTTTTTTTTTTTTTTGAGTTATACAGACAATTTCCTTTACTGAAACACATTTGAGGGAAGACTTTGTAGTATGTTTCTTCATTTAATAATTTATATCCTAAGAACCCTCAATAAGCCTGAAATACATTGCTAGTAAAATTTTCTGAAACCCACTCATATAAATATGAATTTATCAAAGCGTATAATTAAACAATTTCTCACCTTAAAACTTTATATTCTCTTTTCAAGCCTGGGAATGTTTAAGCAAGTTCAAAATTAAAAAAATTCCGATAAGAAACAAATTTTTCCAAGTGTTAGAAACACCCAGAAACAAAACAACAAACAGACAACCAGAAACCGTGACAAAATAAAGCACACACTTGTCGTAAGCGGCAAAACATTGTTTTGCAGCAACAAGAAATAAGCGGAAAACAAAAACAAAGATATTTTTGAAGCGCTTGAAATAATTATACAAGTGTACTAAAAGACAACAAATAAGAAAAATATCGTATACACTAACCTCTCCTGTTAAACAAAAACTTGTAAGAGTACTCAAGAAACATTTGTTGGCTTCGGACGAATTGTATGGTGTAAACATACACACACACACACTATTTGTTGATACATCCACTTGTTAAGGCAAACAAACATAGTTAAGCGATAATAAAATAGCAAACGACTAACAATATCTATACAGTCAGCAACAAGTAACAATAATAATAACAACAATAACATTACAAATAAACTCCACCGTAATGCTAAAAAGCTGAATGAAATGAATGAAGCCTATGAATATTTGTTTGCTATGTGTTTTTATGTTTATGTTAGTTGACTGCTGTGATACAACTTTTTCCTCGGTTGCCACTTGTTTGTCTTAACAAATGCCTTTTCATCACGATCAAATCATCTTTTGTCCTTTAGGCATCCATAACACCAACAATTAAACAAGTAGCAACATCTTCGCGTGATATGTTTAAACATTTATTTCATACTATTTTCTCATTCATATACAAGTGTTTTTGTTGTTATTGCTACTAGCTGTTGTATGGCTTTAATTAAACAATAATACAACAATAACAAAAATAGTATAAGAAATAAAAAAAATGCAAAAATATTCCCCAAGCATTTATTTTTTATTTTAGTTCAAGTCATACGCAAACATTTACACAACAATTTTTTCTCAATTTATTATTGTGTTTTTGTTATTTACAACCCTCCCGCGCTGGTGTTGTAAGAAATCATTGTGTGTGTTTTGATATTCTATTTATTGTATAGATTTGCTATTATATCGCACAGCGCATTCTCACACATACAACAAAATTAAAAAGAAGTTTAAAATGATATAATTATGTTTGAAATGTACCAATAAAAACAAGTAACACACAACTAGTACAAGAAGAAAATGTTGTTTTA
The DNA here is from genome assembly GCA_001735545.1 of Phormia regina. NCBI lineage: Eukaryota > Metazoa > Arthropoda > Insecta > Diptera > Calliphoridae > Phormia > Phormia regina. The sequence continues at coordinate 19,354 of MINK01173082.1, forward strand.
ATATTATTTACCACTTCACTTTGTTTTAAACTCCTTAGGAAGAAGGAGTTACTTACACCACTTTAAGGTTACCTTTAAAAGCAGAGATGGATTTTTTTTGAGAATTTTAAGTTTACAAGAAATTTACCTAGTGTAAACATAAGATATGTGTAATTTTGACGCCATGCATTATGTCTTACAAAAATTTATTTAGATTATATGATTTTTATTTAACAACATATGTAAAACTTTATTACATATGTGACTTAATATATAAAAATTATGTAATTTGTACACAATATGATAAAATTATGTAATATAAATATAAATATCTGTAATCTAAAAGCAGTGTTATAATAATTACATACAATTGTATGTATAATATTTAGTAACTAAATTTAATTTAATACGAAACGTGTAATTTTACCATAAAACTCTATATAAATATAAAACAATTTTAACAGACATATATATAACTTTACACATTTTACAGCAGATATAAGTTTTACTTTACACAAAAATAAGATTTTACAATAAAACTAAATTTTAAGTGTTAAGTAATAAAAAGTAATTTTACACACAAATATAATATACAACAAAACTTATAAAATCTAAGTTTATACAAAAGAATTTGATAGTTCATTTATCATGAATTTACATAATGTAAATTTTCTCTTTATTATTTGCGTAAAGAGTGTAAATTTACACAAAACTTAAAAATTAATATAACTACTTATATTAACATTTAAAATTTTTTTTAAATTTGCATTAAACAAAAAAATTACACAATATTATTTTTACAAAAATCTTAACCCTCAATAAATTTGTGTAATTTTACTCAAAATGTATAATAACAACGCAAAATGTTTCATTTTACAAAACAAATGTAAGATTTTCAATTTTATAAAAGACTTTTGTTTTATAGCATATATAAATTTGAAGTATGTAATTTTACACAAATTATGTAGATTTAAATAAAATAAATTTGTACAAATCAATTTTACACAAATATATAATTATAATATTGCATAAAATTTGCAATTTAACTCAATATATGTACTTTACATAAACTACGTGATTAGTACTTAAAGTGTAATTATCACAATAATGTAACTTTCTACACAAAATTAAATTGTACGGCAAATATGTAATTCATGATGTAGTAATGATAACATAAAGTGTGTAATTAAGAAAATTGTAAAATCTACACAAAAATGTAATTTTCCGAAGTAGTTTAACTTTTCATGAAATGTGTAATTTCACATAAAATGTGTAATTTTAACAATATTTACAATTTTACACAAAATTATGTTTTACAACAATGAAATGAAATTTTAAGACAAGAAATTGTATAATACAACAAAGTGTTAATTTTACACGAAAAAAATATTTACACAAAAAGAATATTACACAAGTATAATTTTACACAAAAATGTGTAATTTACACAAAAAGATAATTTTACAACAAAAAGTATAATTACACAAAAAGTGTAATTTACACAAAAAAGTGTAATTTTACACAAAATTGTAATTTCACACAAAAATAATATTACACTAAAAGTATAATATACCAAAAAAAGTACAATTTAACACTAAAAGTTTAATTATACTTCAAAATTAAAAAATCACCAAGTGGCAATTTTACAATAAAAAACTATAATTCTCCAATTTACTATTCAAAAAATTTCTTATTGATAAATATTAATATTTCAAAGTGTTTTGTTATTTAAAACACAAATCCATCCCTGTTATTTGTTTACTATTTTTATGTGTTTTGTTATTTTTGTTATTGTACCCGGGTCGACTTGCTGTAATAATGTGTGTTGTAACATAAAATAAAGTGTGCTGACATGGTATTGAAGTATAATTTAGTGAATGCTTAAACAAGCTGCTCAAAACACAAAAAAGAATCTTCAAACTTTCAAAACATGTGTTTATGAAAATTGTCTAGTTATTGTGAAAATATGGATAGAAACCATACAATAGCAAACATTTAAATCAAGGAAATGTGGTTATTTTAGCAAAGAGCAAAAGGGGGAGAGTTCATTTGCAATAAAGGCCTGTTTTCTATTTTTTTCTAAACAGAGTAATTAACAACTTTGATAACAAAATAAATAAAAAGATGCTTGCGTTATATAAAAAAAAAAACAATTGAAAATCTATTGTAGATAACAATTTTGGCTTATTTTCAAGCATTGTCTAAACATTAAGATTTAGTGGTAAAAACTAGTGGGAATAAATGTGATTTTAAGGTTAAGGGAGTAACTGAAAATTATAATATTCTATGGGGTAAGAAAATTATTTAAAAATTAAATTTTTAAAAATTACGGAATATTAAAAAAAATATGTTTTCATAATAAAAGATATATTATTTAAGAGCGTTTTTAAATTTTTTGAAACTTATTTTGAAACAACAAAAGTATATTTTCTCTTTAAATCAAATCAAAGATTTTTCGTTAATTTTAAAAAGAAATGAAACCTTTTATAAAAAAACTCTTTAATATCATACATGCCCCCAAAATATACATGTAAATGTCAGCAAAACATGTTCGTTTGACATGACAACAAATTATTTCTCCTCACTCCAACCAGCCTTCCATTGGATCATTACTTCCTACTTGTGAAATATAAATTTCAAAGATGACAAAAAACAAAAAACTTCTAACGAAATTTCAAACAAAAATACCGAACTTTGCAAACATGTATAGAGCAGCAGCTGGTTGTGCTTCAAAAAAATTCTGAATTTCTTTTTAATGTTTAACAAAAATAAACTTTATTTTTATTTTGTTTTTTTTTCGTTTAGCTTCTTCACTCTCTAAATAGTGAAAACCTACAAAAAACATTCACTGTTTTTGAATTTTCAAAAGAAATGAAAAAAAAAAGTTATAAAACAAAACAAAAAAAAATGTCATTTATATCATTGAACTGAATTACGAAATTACTGAAAAAATACAAGGCATCAAAATTAACATTTTCCATTATTTTAACCACTCCAATTGGATTCCGAAGGACTCTATTAATTCCTCTCTTCAGTAAAATTAGGAAATTTTGTAGAAGTTTAATAGAAGGATTTTGTTGTAACTGAAGGTTGTAGATTCCTAAACTGATAATAAATTAGAGTTAGAATAGATTATATTAGAATAAATTCTGTGTTGAAGTAGATTTAAGATTTAATTTAATTTGGTAAGCAAATGAGTAGATTTTTTTTAACTTATCTTGTAAACAAACATGTATAACTTTAAAAATCATCTATAACAAAATATTCCCACTATATAACATCTATTATTTGCTCCCTATTTTATTTCTTTCTATTCCGATCGCCCCTTTTTTCTCTCTTTTTTACTAACACTGCTTAAAAAAAAAAAAAAAAAAAAAAAATCAATGGCTCAACTGTCAAACACAAAAACCAAAGTTGGAAACAAAAAAACTTTTTCTAGCAAACATTAAAGTACTTGAGAAAAAAATAACTAAAACTACATTTTGGTTGCACTTGGCTGATTTCTAGGAAGTTTAATGCAGCAACTATTCAGGCCATAATAATCAACCAAAAAGACATTGGCAACAAAACTAAAACAGAGAAATAAAAAACAAAACATAAAACTTAAAAACTTTTTGGTTAAAGTTTTTTGTGTATTTTACTTGTGTGATTTCCTATTTGCGGGAGAAAAAAACCTCGGTCAAGGACGGTTAAGGAAATCCCCTAAAGCTTAAGGATTTCATTTAAAAAAGCTGTGAAAGTAAAAATTTTGTTATTAATATTTATAAATTGGAAGTCAGGTGATGGAAAAAGTCTAATGAAACCCGAAAATTTCCACAACTAGAATGTTTCAAGAACTTGATATTTAATACCAAATTTTGTGCTTAATAAGATCTGGTGCGAAATTAGTGAATTGATGGGACTACCACCAAAAATAAGGTGCAGTAACTTCTTTCCTTTTGTTTTATTGATTGACATTTGTCTTTAACTGTCAGTTTATTTAGTTGCTACTTTGT